>JAHWFP010059060.1:130631-141187 GCA_023313725.1 Lithobius niger
TGTCAAAAAAGATTGTTAGCTGTAAGGAAGCTACGATGATTTATTTTAGCTTTTTTTTAAAGTTCACTTGATTACCAACAGCACAGTGTATGCTTCGTCGGAATTCCTTAACTATTCACGATTCCAAATTTACAATGGTGAGTGTTAGAAATAAATTCGAAAATTTGTTATTTCTCCCGTAATAATTGTTCGATTTACGTCAAATTTTGTCTCAGCAATACTGTTTGGAGTATCAAGCGTTGTACCAAATTTCATTCCAATCCGATCTTTCGTTTGGGCTCCACCCAGACTAAAAATGTGCAACCAACAGACCAACGGACCAACCAACCAACATTTTGCAATTTGGTGTCCGTTATAGGCTACGCTTCGCTCGCTTCGCTCGCTCGCTCCGCCAATAACTATTTCTGTTATTGCCCATACGCCCACCTAGAAAGCAACGATTTGAGCCTACTCCCATGACTTTATGTGTTGTAATTTAACCTGTAGAGTGGACAAATGAAAAGATCCCCAGAACAACAAAGTACTAGTTGCCTAAATGGCCGCAATCTGGATCTACGATTTGGATGGGCTGAATTTCAAAATTTTTGGACCGTAGACAAGTCAAGGCTAGATTCCAAATTTATTGTAAAAGTGTTAATTTTGACGGCATTGTGAGCTCTCAAAGTTTAGAGTTTAACACAGAGTAACACCCTTAGTGACCCTTAGTAACATTCACCAGTGTTAATACCATACCAGTGGCACCTAACGCAACAATACTGGAATTGAATAATGACTTTCTTGCAATGCAGTCTGACAATTGATCTTGGCGGGCAGGCCACTAGCACGGTCCTTGAAATTCAGATGCAATGTACTTCATCCAGATTCTGCTCTTAATACCATTATTATTATTATTATTATTTATTTCAAGGACGGTAGCCTTCTACAGGCCATCTGCCCTACAAATCAACACCAAAAGCAAAACACAAAATCAAAGCAAAATCAAAGCAAAATCAAAACAACAAAACGCACCTTAATTCCATTGCAACAAGCATTAACAATGCAAATATGAAGCTTCAATAATAATAATAAAATCCGTGATTAACGGCAACAATGGAGACTATATTATACCAACGAAAAGCATTGTGCTCGTTTCATCCTCGCTGACTAACTTAACTAAACCTTCAGGTATTGAATCCACATTCACTTCTTCCCGCATTCTAACTGCGGAGGAGGTTGAATTCAAAATTACAATGCTTACATTTTTTCACTTTCCTAAAGTGCTGATAACTAGGATGGGGTAGAAGGATGAGGCAGATAATGCCCTGGACGTGGACGTCTGGAGCAATCTCCTCATAACAGGTTGGTAATCTCATTTACTGTTAGACTGCTTGCAGTGGCACCTTTTCTCTTTCCAAGGATTTTGTATTTGCATGTTGTTTGCAACAGTGTGACTGAAATGCCACCAAAAAGGAAAGAAACAAAAATTGGATCATAGGGTGGGTACTTAAACCTAGGATTATGCGTTTTGAGACGCGTACAACTTAATAACACGTAGGCTGCCTTCTATTCCTTTGTTCCCAAACCACGAATCTAATCCATCAGAACTCACTGCTGTTGGAGACAGTGTGGTACCTCCAATAGGTAGTAAACCGTGAAGAAGCTCAGCAGAACGGTTCAAAAGTGGGTGTTGAATGAAAGTGACGTGACCTTGCGGCATGCCTAATGGATTCATCCGGAGTTGGCCTGTCGTATCTCGTGCGTGCCCAAAAAAATTAGCCACTACTTCGGAATATTGTGGCGGGTGTGTCTCCCACAATCCTTTGCAAAGCGTAGAAGTGACGTCAGACTTCAACCAGACTGATCAAAGTCTGACGTCACTAATATTCTTTGGATGCCTCTGATAAGTTTGTTGAATTCTGATTGTAATTTTGGAACACCTGACTGGCTGGGATAACAACAAATAACATGCTTGACATCAAGTGCGGAGTCAAAACTGTCTCTTACAGTCACTGGTGAGTTTTGGTGGCTTAGCTTGGTAGTTTTGGAAGCACAGCAAGTAGCAAATCCGTATGCTTTCCGCTAAAAGCCCTACCCACCGATCTATAACACTGTTGAATCTCAATATTGCAGTGAAGCCTTCGTAGCTGCTACATATTCTGCTCGCGCTTGTGCAAATCTGTACGAGCCTGGGGTAGACGAAATGTTCTTTTTGGGTATTAATTAATTCAGTGGGGCATTAATATTCTTTCCTATGTTCTCTATTTGAATAATCCGTGTGTAGAAGACAAGCAACTGATCACAGCCAATACTGTTGAAGCTGGTAGGTAACTATTTAACGATTTTCTGTGCCATTGTGTGAGAGTGCTACGATCTTGTCCAATTGTTTGTCATGTGCTCCGTACGAGAGTTGGGAGTCATGTCGTACATATCACAAATAATACTAACTAACATGGAGCAAAAACTCACGAAAGTAGCGCAAGGACCCACAGTTGTTCAGTTGACAAAACCATTGCCAGCTTTGAATGGCAGCATGCGCCATCGATAACAAGCTCCTGTTAAAAGCTGTGTTGTTATCCGGCATTGCGTGTTACGTTATCAGTGCAGAAAGTATGAAACGAGGTAGAGTGGCTTAGACTCGTACACACTTTCGAAATGGATGAGCAAAAGTTTTCTCCCTGTCCAAAAAAAAAAAAAACCATTGGCACCAGTCCTCCCTTGGGTGACGCACTGATGTGCTTGCATAGCACTAACTGTAACTCTCATCGAAGCAGTCAGCCAGCCTAAACCCCCCCCCCCCCCAAAAAAAAAAACTGTTTTAATGGAACTTCAACCCAGGAAATTTCACTTACTATAGTGTGTTCCACATTATGTTAGCAGGAAACTGACTATATGATGCCACGTTTCCTTCCACTACGAGTGCAAAACATGTGGATATCACACTTGTAGAGTCTACACAGCTACTGTTAGAGCCTATGAGTAGGATATTTATGTGTTTTTGCACTCGTAGTGAAAGGAAACACCTTGTGGAACAGACTATAGCCGGGTGTGCTACCCAACTAACTGCTAACAGGTGCCAGCTGATATTAGAAACTGCTTTGTCTGGCTCAATGGGTGAATAGCTTCTAAGATCAGCTGGAGACTTTAGCCAGAGTCTGCACCAGTAGAACAGATGACAGAGTGCCCGGCTAGTAAGAGAGTGGCCTGGGTATGTGTCGCAGTTCGTATAGTTGTTTGTTCTTTCTTTTCTCAGATTAGTGTGTCTTGTATTCTCAGAAGACCAGGCTCTGAATACTGACTGTCTTGTCATTTTAACTCGTTACCTTGTGATTTATTGTAATGGCAGTGGCCCATGCATTGGTGAGTGTCAATCATTGCTAGCAGCCCATGTTCTCTGTGGCTGCAAGAAGGTCTGCAGAACTTTCTAGGTGGCAATCCAGGTAATTTTGGACACTGCCTACTCTACTATGTAGAGTAGGCAGTGTCTTGTAGAAGGTATCATCTTCTTAAAAAGAGGTCCCTGCTGCTGACAACTTTTGAGGCGACTGTGGCTTTTCACGTAAATCTATTTGCCTGATATTGTATGTATATTGTTAACTTTGCAGTTCTTTAGCAGCATGCTGGGCCGCAGCCAGGATTGCATGTTAACCCCTGCAGCGTTTGCTCCCAAGAAAAAAAAAAAGCAGAGTGTCAATTCTGTGTTTTTAATTCTTGCATTTATACATCCCAGCTGAGTCCATAGGCTAGTTAGGCCAAAATTGCCCCATTAGGGTGTGGATTCATCCAAAAATTAAGCACTGGGGTTGTCAGGAGACTGGCTAGGAGGCCGTCCTTTAGCAAGCATTTAGGAAGTCCATCCTTTTAGGTAGTCTATGCCTGGTATTGTAAATCTTTAATTTGTTCACCTGTTATGCATCCATTCGGGTAGCTTTTCAGTTGCACTGTTTAATCACTTGTTTTGAAGTTATTCAGCCGTCTGCGATTTGTTGGGAGAAAAATCCACTATCTAAAAGTTACTCAGGAAAGTTGCAGAAAACCTGTGTCGTTGCACTCTTAAATCCCATATCTTTACTTCCTTCTTTGTGAACATCTCTAAAGCGTTCGGCGTTGTCTTAGCAGTGAAACTCACCTCTGGGTTGTTGTAATTTAAAAAGAAAAAGGTTTTAGTGTAAAAGACATGCTCCTTCAGCTACTGACACACTGTCTGAGCTCACATTGAGAGCAATAACAAATTATTTTTTTAGCTGTGTCATTTAAGCGGTGGTGTTAGACATGAGACCCAGTTGGTGTCACTTAGAATAAATGCCTCTTTATAGCTTAAGCAAAACTACGTAACTATTTATATCATCAAAGAAAATTGACATTGCTAATAGTTTCACTCAAGTTGTAATCGGAAACAAAACCCATAAGGATGAAAGAAACCACAAAGTTTAAACCAATCAAAGTAGTGATATTGGAGAAAAAAATGGCTGCCACCAAGTTTTCTACATGGCGTTCTAAGCTTTATCCATGTGCTGACATGTTCACCTTTGAAAGTAGTGACATAACCCCCAACAATGAACAACCGCCAAGCTACTACCACTGAGTATTGGTTCAAAGGTTAACGTCAAAACTTGACTATTACTTCTTTATGTAGTGATGATAACGTTTTTCATTTAACGTCTGAAGTAATAGTTGGTGGGGTTATGTTGAGATGTCCAGATTAAACTTGTATGATTTCAATTTAGCTGTGACATCACCATGTGACTGCCTAACAAACTCCGCCAGGAAGGAACTCCATTTCTACCACTCATGGGCATTAGAAGATTTCCCCAATCTGGATTTACCACAAGTTTCCAGACCTGCATTAACCAGGGGAAAAAGTTATAACGAATTACCCGGCAACCCCCCCCCCCCCCTTAAGAGACGGAGCTTTGAACCAAGAGCATCACTTGATGACTAGACAGCCTTCTGAGAAGGAGGGCTTATTATTTTACTAATTTATTTTTTACTTCCGTTCCAACTTAACCATGCAACTGTTTTGTACGCTTAATGGTATAAACTCCCAAGGGCATATATTCTGGCCTCCAGGATTTTCGTTCCTTAATTTCGAATTGCTCTTTAATTTTTAACAGTTATGTTGACAGTGGTTCGTTGGTGGGGATTATTATACTACCACTTTCTAAGGTATGCATATTTTGGTCAGTACATGCGTTAGGACTGGTACACCATGTAGGACTGGTAAACTTGGCGGCAGCTGTTTTTGCTCTATGATACCACTTTTGATTTGCTAAAACTTAGTGGGTTCTTTCACCTTTGTGAGTTTTGTTTCTGAAAACAATTCTTTTGCAGTTTTTTGTTGCGTCTTACTTTTGCCAGAGCCCACTTAGCCATGTTGTCGTGCGTTCTTGATATAGGCACAGCTTTGTTTTGTCTCAGCGGATGTGCCTTTCTTGTTTTCGAAGTAACTGTGTAATGACATGTCTGACATATATGCCTAGTACATGGTCACTTACTGGTTTCACGAAAATCTAAAGTGAGCTATGTATTTTTATCAATTATGAATGCAATAAAGCGTTTTTATGTGTGTGTTTTACATTGAACTTTTGCCCAGTTGCCTGTTGTTTCGATTTTTTTTTTCGTTTTTTGTAATCATGCTGCAGACTAATTAAAGGTAGTTTTTAAATGTATGCGTCGTTCTACTGGTTTCACGAAATTTTAAGTTTACCACGCATTTGTTTACACTTTTTGTGAAGACATAGGTTACAATTAAAATATAACCATAAACAATAAGCAGCACAATCAGTTGTATGTGAACAGCATTCTTGCCGCCGTGACGTAACAAACGCTGTCCTTAATGAAGGAACAGTGTTAGATACTATATCTGTTTCCGTACCTGATGTCATGATAAGATGCACTGCCTGTGCTAGAAGTAACTTTTCCCTCCAAAAGGAGCATCTTGACCCTACTTGTCTAAATCCGTTGTTCTTTTAGTTTTACCAGTGTAAAAGTGGTAGGTAGGTATAATACAATTATAATTAAAATACTACACAACAAACAATAAGTGGTTCATCAACTGGCTGGTTTTTACAATATTATTAACAATACGGGACAAATTTTCAACCAGAAAATACAGAAAAGAAGAAAAATCAACAATGTTTACATCCTTTTTTCACCTAGGAGCAGGTAACAACAGATAACATTCTTAGGGTGCAAAGACCGCCTATTTCCACAAATTCTAGGCTACTAGGCCTCATATTTACTTACCCTCAGGATCGTTAATTTCACGAAAACTGTGAATCCGTAGCCAGTGGCTGCCACTGTAACAATGACGGATTGAAATAAGAGGTTTCTGACAATGAGAGCCGACAATGAAGCTTGGTGGGCAGACCACTAGCGTGGTCCTTGATAAAATTAACTGTTGCAACAGTAGTCAGATTATTAATTAATTTGCCACATTGTGTTTCTTATTTCGTAGGTTGAAGGCGATGGGCAGTGCAAACTCTCGCAACGTTAATATTGTCAATGGCTCTCGTTACACAGTGTATGTTGGCCTTAATGGAAGATCGTTTGAGTACAGAAGAGAGGGGGTTGGCGACATGAAGCGAACCATCTCCGTACGAATATCCAATGGCAGTTTTGTACAAATTTACTCTCCGGAAAAATATTTGGAGATGAATATTGAATGCAAGGACCAGGAAGACAGAGAAGTAAAAAACTTAAGGTTTTATACTCGAGATGATTTTTCCTGGATAGTCCGAAACTTTGGAATAATACGCCAGAAACTTGGTACTACCGGACTGCAAATAGCCGAAGACTTTGCAAACGATGCTAGTAGTAATTTCCAAGGATATGGTCGCAACTGGAAATATGATTATGGAGAGAAAATTCTTTTTTATTATTGGGACAGGGATAAAGAAAGCCAATACGTCCAACAAGATCGTGAAGATCTTGAATCTCTGGAAGCCATGCGGGTAAAGTACCAAAGGGTTTTTATGTGATTTCTTTGTATACAGTATGTCTCAGAAGTCCTGAACCAGGTAGGCCTATATGGTGTACGCCTATACAGTGTAGGCTTATACGATGTACGCGTATACCATGTTAAGCCTAAACTGTACAAATCAGCAAACTACGAGCAAAATATGCACCTAATGCGAGTAGCAAATGTCTTCCATAATAGGCGTTCACTCGCAGTAAAACCAGTACATTACTGTATCTGGTCCTCTGGATGTAGGCCTATACCATATAGGCCTACCTGGTTCAGGACTTCTGAGACATAATGTATGTTGCAAATGGTGAAAAAAAGATTATAACAATATTGTAAAATAAGAACGTCGTTTAATGTAATCAATTAAGAAAATTATTGTGATTTAAGTTTTCCAGTATATACCATTTTCAGTATGTATATGGCTAAAAAAAAAGTGTCTCGTACAGGAGGGCGTTAAAGAATATTATGAAATTTGAACTAAAATTTTTAAGGCAGTTCCACTCGAACCGGTTACACTTGATAGAAAAGATGGTTAACACTACAGATGGTTTGTGTTCAAGAATTGCAATTGTCTGTTCAGGATGCTGAGAAAGCGTACGGAGAAAACAAAAACTGGCTCGTTTTATCTCGTGCCGTCCAACCGAAAGGATTTACAAAACCAAGCAATGCACAGAAGAGAATTGCCCAAGAGTTTGTTGCTTGTTGCCAAATCTATACTGCAACCATGGTACCTAAGGTATGTATGAGCAATTACCATTACAGTACTTGTAAGTCCACAGAAAGATATTGGCAAGCATGTGTATAATTCAGAAAGTAATAACAGTGGAGACTTATGGTCTCAGAGTTTTGTTTCCCCTTGATTAAAATTAAAAAAAACCCTATGGTTGCAAAAAGATTACTTCCAGTGGAGAGATTGGTCCGGGGTTTTCGTTTTCCCTGGGTAAAAAAAAAACGCCTGGGGCTGAAAAAAGCTAATTTACGAGGAGGGAGGGGGGGGGGGGCAGAAAAGGGGGGAAAAGTAGAATTGGTCAATCCCTGGAGATTTTGTTTTGAACCCGAGGGGAAGTATAGAGAAGAACCCTAGGGGAGAAAAGGTGTTTCAACTACCTAATATCCCTAAGAAAAGTGCTACTGCACAGAGGAAACTAACCTCGAAGCAGGGCTCGAAGTGAGGTGCAAAAGTGTTTCAACTACCTAATATCCCTAGGAAAAATGCTACTGCACAGAGGAAACTAACCTCGAAACAGGGCTTGAAGTGAGGTGCAAAAGTGTTTCAACTACCTAATATC
This sequence comes from Lithobius niger, assembly GCA_023313725.1. Lineage (NCBI taxonomy): Eukaryota > Metazoa > Arthropoda > Chilopoda > Lithobiomorpha > Lithobiidae > Lithobius > Lithobius niger. The sequence continues at coordinate 138,864 of JAHWFP010059060.1, forward strand.
CCTAGAAAAAATGCAACTGTACAGAGGAAACTAACCTCGAAACAGGGCTCGAAGTGAGGTGCAAAAGTGTTTCAACTACCTAATATCCCTAGGAAAAATGCTACTGCACAGAGGAAACTAACCTCGAAACAGGGCTCGAAGTGAGGTGTAAAAGTGTTTCAACTACCTAATATCCCTAAGAAAAATGCTACTGCACAGAGGAAACTAACCTCAAAGCAGGGCTCGAAGTGAGGCGGTATGCGACGGTATGGCATACCTCCTCTTCACAAAAACTGCGTATAGCATATTGCCTCTTTTTGCCAACCGTCTGACGGAATGGGCATACCGTCTGACAAAGTTCGAAGGTGGTTGATTTATTTGTTTGCTGCTGTGATAATACTGTTATTTAATCACGTCAGTTCTCAATTTTTGCCTGATTCATGTCTTGCCTAAAAGTGACAGCCCTGTGTTTATTTAATTGCCCGCTTCAATTCTTGATTTTGGCACATAGGGTTTCGTTTTGTAATGTTTCCCGTGCGATGCTTCAATAATGTTATTCCTACCGGCTAAATATTAAAATATCCATGAGATCCCCAAGAAAATAAGTAACTAAAGCCACACACTAATCTTGGCTAACGTTGTTGCTTTGGAATATAACAGGTCTTTTCCCCCCAAGTAATCGAGATATTATTTTTTTGGATCATTTTAAGTAAAAAGTTTTTTAGGCTTCTTTTATTTTTTTTCACCTTATTTAACGGCCCGTTTTTATTTTAACATCACCCCACCCTCTAAACTAAAGATTCTTAGTCTGAAATTGGAGAAAACATAAAGAAAAAAGTCTCCATATGCCATACCGGCTCCTATTTATACCCACTTCGAGCACTGCCTCGAAGTAAATAATCTTCAAAGGTGAAATTCTACCCAGGGCAGTCAGGGTAAAATATTCATTATGGCTAACTGTTACCTGAAAACAATGGCTGAAGAAGAAAAATTATGAAATTGAAGTTTTAAACGTTTTTCTGTGCTTGCACAGACATTTTCAACCAAGATGTATGCAACAGTTAGGCCTTTCAGGCATCTTCTTTTCTTGACATTATTTCTTTTGTTCTGAATAATTTCCTTGTAACTCTTCATGACTACAAGAAAAGCAGATTTATTACCTTCCTACATATTCCATTTTACGTCGACTGATGCCAGTAGACGTAAAATTTTACAAAGTTACACAACTAGCACCAAACAAGTCGCTTTAGAAGTAAAGAGTAGGACTTGAAAGAAACTTTGTTTCACATTACACTCAAATGGAAATTACTCTAAATCGCATCCCTTTGCTAAATCAAAAATTGTACTGCTACAATTATTAAGGAGTGAAGACTGCTGTTAGTCCCTTAGGGCTCCTAACAACTGAATGACTGCCTAGTAACTCCAGGGTAGGCTGCCACCGGACTGAATCCTGAGTCCGCTGATGAACAGTTATTAAATCCTTGAATAAACACCAACTCTTACTTTTTATTGTAGCATCTCATAAGGTTGTATGTAAGGATGGGCGATAACGAAATTTCGACTACGCGATTATTGCAGCACCTTGGTATGCGATATTTGCGATATTTCTTAACGTGTAGACCAAGCTGTCTTAATTTGATCACTGGTCATAACCGCTCTACTCCTACAGTAAGCCCACTCACTATACATGTTCAGGCCTAGTAATACTACGACTAGGCCTAAATGCACATACATAATAGGCCTAGTTAGTGTCATGTTAATACAAAATTATGAAAAAATTATTCTTATTTATTCAAAATAATTAAGTACTTTCAAATGTTTGAAGTATTTGAATTAACATACAAGCCGCACTCGCCAGATAAGCCATACCCACAAAAAAGACATTGCCTAAAAAAAAATAATACAGTTTAAAATCAGCAATGACTAGCAAATTTTCTTATCCATTTGGTTTATTAGAAATAACATCAGAATGGTCGCCAACTAGAGACTTTTGGCTTGCACCACTGGAAAGCTGGCGCAAAAAAAACCGATTAAAATGGTTTGTACCACACGCATATGGTCCGCGTCGTGGATTCCGAACAATGAACCATTCTTAGAAAGCCATTGCCGGCAGAACTCCCCCCCCCCCTAGTGGATTCCGAGAGAACCCGCTAGTGGGTTCTGCCAACAATGAAATAGGAAAGTTTGTCAAGGAAACGTTTTATTGTTGCCTGAAGGGGTATTTCGGAATCGAGCTAAAATGCAACGACACGAGCAAATTTATGCTTGTTTTTAATATTTATTATGCGTAAAATAACCAAACTAATTTATGAGTCATATTTCATTGTTATTTCTACAAATTTTAC
>JAHWFP010059061.1:0-24584 GCA_023313725.1 Lithobius niger
TAGAAACGCATAATTTACCCTAATTTTAAAAGTATACACTCTTTTTCGAAAAAAAAAGTCGGCGAAATTCATTATCGAACGTTCGACGACGTTCGATAATGAATCTCACCTAAAAAATAGAATGCTACCCGGTTGGTATTATTACGCAAACTGATTCGCTCGACAACTATTTACAATATCTTTAAAAAGTCTAACCGTCTTAATGTTTTGCAGGTTTTGTGAAAAAAAAATTGAGTTGCCAACATTTTAGCAGGTTAGAAAGGATTGAACATTTACAAAAATGTTTTTTTTTTATTAATTGATTTAACTTTTATTCCCATTCCCCGTTAGCTTCACTAACGATTTGCTTCGCGAAATGCAGTTGCCTTTATTTTTTATTGAGCAGCCTTGCTATTTTTTTGTACTTATCTAGTGGTATAATATCATTTCTTGTGTTGTGAAATGACACTACTGGATCGAGCAAAACGACCTTTAGTTTAATTACAAAATGGACAGGTTTTTATTTTCTTGGGGGGGGGGGGTAAGACATAATATCACTAGACTGTAAGGTCAGGTTTTAACAAGTAGGTATTAAACTCTGGCTTGTTAAACATCAAAGGGACAATTAAAATTTTCGGATATTTTATCCTGTAATTCTGTTAATTGTAGGTGAACCTGCTATCATCGGAGTGCTGTTACATCCATGGAAAATAGGCGACATTTGTTTCGAGAGAATGGTACGTATACATATTGCCCCTTGTCAGCAAGCCTGTTATTAGTGACAGGAAGTGATAGGTTGTGTTTATGTTAAACCAAAGTTGTTTTAGTGGTTTCTACCAAAATGATATAGAAATCTAAAATCCTCCTCCACAATAGCACAGTTCCAGAAAAATTGATGCACGCTGATACTTGACAACTAGTTAGAATGTTCTTTTTTTAATAAAATAAATTTCTTCATACGCCGTTGTAATATAAAATTATATCAATTCCAATCTCTTCGATGTAATCAGCAAAAGTTAGTAATTGTGTGGGAAAATAAAAAGACACAAATCGGTGTAAAAAATATTAAGAAAAATTGGAAATAAGTTTTCATCGAAAATTATACACTAGAAATAACGTTGTTTAGTAAGCCACCTTTATGAACTTACGTTTCGTCGGAATGGCATGACTCGGATTCGAACCGGCAACCCCGTTCGCCTCCAGATCACCAGTGGAGGAGGTTGCCATAGTGGTTAAGGTGCTATGCAAGTGATTTTGGGGCGAACTTGGTTGCCGGTTCGAATCCGGGTCATGCCATTCCGACGAAACGTAAGTGCATAAAAATGGCTTACTAAGATACGTTATTTCTAGTGTATAATTTTTGCTGATGGTTTATTTCCAATTTTCCTTCATTATGTGGTTTTCCGAATAAATTATTCCACACGGGAAATAGGTGAAGTTACGTCCTTTTCAAGTGATTTGGTTATCTCTGGGCTGATAACAACAATTTTTCGAGAAAAATGGCTGAGGATCTTTTCGTGCTGCAATCGATGCGAGCACGATCGTATTTCCAAAGACTTTCTCTTCCAGAATGTACAAAGGTAGACAGGCCGTGGCTAGAATTGAACTCGGGATATCGAAGATATGAGACAATCTAGTTAAGCATTAAGGTACCCTGAACAAAAAATATTAGGCACAATTAAGCATTACGTCCAAGTATTTCCTTAAAGGTTAGTTGACACTAATAATAGCTTGCAGCACCTAGCGCTATCTAGTCCTCTCTAGTGCTTGCTCAGAGCAAGCGAGTGAATGCATAAAGAAATATCTTTTAACGCAACAAACGTGGTTCCTTTGGCACTGCTTAGTGTACCTGGAAGCATGCTGCAAAGGTGAACGATATTACGACCACTAGCTGGTGTCATGGTAGAATACAAAGAATCTATTATAGCACCAACTACTGGCAGTAATATCGTTAACAGATTTCTCCCAGGTGCACGTGGATGTACCACATTTTCACTGAAAAATTCCTTAGAGAGAACTTGGTGGCACTAGATTCTGCCGACTCTCATATGTGATGCTCGCCTTTAATATCTGCAGTTAAATGGCCTCCAATGTCAGAACCTGCAGGGTGTCCACAAAATAACTACCTGATTACAAAAAATCATAATTTCTTTTTAAAAAAGGCCAATTCACATACGGTTTGCAATGAAAGGTAGGAAAACTCTCTTCGTTTTTTTAGGAGGGTCATTGCCAAAGAGCGGCATTAATAGCGCTTCAGCATGACGTCATAAAGAAAATGGCGTCTCCCATTGAGAAAGCCTAATGTGTGATGTGGCTGGTCGAAACCAATTCACCAATCACGGTACAAATACGTCTCCGAACGATGTATGGAAGGTAACCCACAGATGTTACGTCAGTAAAGGGATGATTAACGAAGTTTCTTGCAATAGGATCTGAACACTGTTGCAAGACCCTGTTTTACAAGGCACTAGGCTCGGGTGAAAGTTTGGAGGAAATCTGTGCAGCTTTCCCGCATAGTCCATCCAAATTGGTAAGACGAGCATCACGTAAGCTACAAATGCAAGGTCGACGGTAAATAAAGTGCTACACAAACAACTTTGGTACCGTTGGTAGCTTGGTAGCTCACGTGATGCACGTTTTACCGATATGGATGGACTATGCGGGAAAGTCGCACGGATTTCCTCCAAACCTTCGCCTGGGCCTTGTGCCTTTACACACAGAACCTGTTGCAAGAAACTTTGTTGACCATCCCGTTATGGATAAATATCTGGGGGTTCCCTTCCATACATCGTTCGGAGACTTCTTTGTACTGTAATTAGCGAATTGGTTTCAGACTAGCCACAGCACACATTAGTTTTGTCATTGGGAGACCCATTTCCTTCATGACGTAACGCTGACGCACTGTTACTGCCGATCTTTGGCAATGAGGGTACTACAAAAAAAAATTGGATAGTTTTCCTACCTTTCGGTACAAACCGCTTGTGAATTGGCCTTTTTTTGAAAGAAGTTATGAATTTTTGTAATCGGGTAGTTATTTTGTGGACACCCTGTACACGTATTTTCTTACTATTTGGTTGACCATCTTTTAAGTCTGACAAAAAAAGTTGATATTTAAGGTGCAGTAATAAACTAAAACAGCATAGCAGCAAGGTGGCAAAATCGTTTTTTTTTTAATAAAGTAAAACAAAGAGTTAAAATCTGTTCGAAAATTAGTTCCAAATAGACCCGACACAAGGAAGATGTTAGCGATCAAATTTGATCCTTCCTTTGACTTTTGAATTAGCAATGAATTTTATTGTTATTAAATCCATTATCGTAGCTTCTGCTTTTAATGCTAGTGGTGCTGGCATCATGGCATCATGGTAATGTATTTCGAATTTGGTATCATGGCATCATAGCAATGTATTATGATGCACTCAATTTCATGCAACCTTAAGTGCGTGCCAATCTTAAGCAGTTTAAAAGAAATCGTCTGGACAAACAAAAAACAGTCGAAATACAGATATAGATTTATAAATTCTAGTAATGAAACTCGAGACGTTAGCTTTTCGGTAATGTAACAAGCGAATCATTTTTGGATTATCATAGGTTACTGAGTTACAAGCAGCACATCAGGTGAAAAAGGATTTTTCTAGTTGCCCCTCAGAAACATAGATTACCTGTTTTTTTTTTGCATTCCTTTCCTGAGGGATGCTTCTCTCTGAAAGTTTGAAGAGTTGTCACTTGATGACCAGCTGTGTAACCCGGTCTGCTCATGCGCGTAGCCCCTCCATAAAAGCATTCAGGCAAGGCCAGCTTGCCATCTTTTTTTTCTCCAAGCGATCGTGACCTTCTCATTCTTCTTCGCCCACTCCACTTCGCTCTGTACCCTCGGAGCTTCGCTACACCTTGCCCACTTCGCTCCCCTTCGCCCTCGGCTCCTGCGCCATTCTCATGGCAAGATCCCCGACGTCTGCCTTGCACCGATCACGCAAGGCGGCTGCACATCCCTGCATGCCTTCACCTCCGACCCTGCATCGTACTCTGCACTTCGCTCTCGCCATTTCTGGCGGCCTCAATCAAGCGTCATCTTCGCAATAAAAAAAAACGGAAAAACAAGACTTCGCTTCACCCGCGACATTTCCGACTATTGAAGACTACTGCGATCAGAGAAAATCCCATCACTAACTCTCTTTGCCTTCACCATCTAGGACGTACCCATGTGTCACCGTCCGTGTGCCGCTTCGCCTCCATCTGCTGCCGCCCGGCCTCCATCGATGGTTCATCTACACCGTTTGTTTACCACACCACAGACAAATCAAGAAACTGCCTGCCACTGCGTACACACCTTCACCACTACGGCCTGCAACCATTTCGGATATCACCGCAAGTCACCATCCGTCTACTACTTCACCCTATCGGCCTCCGCCTCACGGGCGTCACCACCAGTCAACCGTTCGCCAGCCACTTCGCCTCCACCTGCTGCTGCCTGGCTCCCGTCGATGGATCATCTAAAACGGCGTTCAACTACCACACGATTGGCCCGTCAACAAACCACCTGCCGCTGCGTCTGCACCTTCATAGGCGTCACCTCAAGTCATGATCCGCCAGCCACTTCGCCCCATCCGCTGCCGCCTGGCTCTTATCGATGAATCGTCTAATGCTGTCTATCTACCAAACGACTGGCCATTCAATGTACCACCAACCGCTGCTTGCGTCCTTTCTCTATTGCTACCAGCAACCTTCTCAAACGCCACCGCAAGTTGCCACCCAACAGCCGCTTCGCCGCCTGGCTCTCATCGATGAATCGTCTAACGCCGTCTGTCTACCAAACGAATGACCTTTCAATAGACCACCAACCGCTGCTTGCGTCCTTTCCCTATTGCTACCAGCAACCTTCTCGGACGTCACTGCAAGTTGCCACCCAGCAGCCGCTTTGCCGCCATCTGCTGCCGCCTGACCCCATCGATGGATGATCAAGCACTGTTTGTTTACCATACAACCGGCCATTCTACTAACCACCTGTCACTGCATGCGTCCATTCTCCACCACTACCAGAAGCCTCCTTGGAGGCCGCCGCAAGTCACTATTTGTCTGCCGCTTCGCCTTTATCTGGCAGCCTGCTGCTACGTTACTACCTGCTACCACTTCACAGAAAATCCCAAATTGGTTTTATCCTTTGCTGCGTTTGGTTTCTTCTCATCGCATTTCATCGATGGGACTTCCTCGGCATAGCCGTTTTCAGCAATCACTTTCGAAGATCGACCCTGCCATGGCAATATTAGAAACGACAAGTTGTCCTTACCCTCACCTGCAGTCAGCATCCATTTCGGACGTTTCCACTTGTCACCACCCATCGGCCACTTCGCCTCCAACTGCTGCTACCTAGCTTTAGTTGATGGATCACCTAATACGGTTCATCAGCCACGCTACCGGTCAATCAACATACTAGCTGCCACTACATACGTGCCTTCACCCCTTACAATACAAATTTCAAATTTGGGTTGATCTGTTGTTGTGCTTGTTCTCCTCATCGCATCTCATCACAGAATCCTGCTTCTACCTGACACTGCGCCTCGACAACTTCTAAGTGACCCTCGTTATCTTCTGCAGTTCACCTGCCACGCTACTGACCAATCGACCAACTGTCTTCCGTAGCGTGCATGTCTTCACTCCTCCATCCCTAACAAAGCATGTCTCGAATCCGGCTAAATCTGTCATTGTGTGCATTTCTCTGGCCTTCGCTCACCTCGCACAACCTTCGTCCATTCAGGTCAACGGCCACTGCTCACTCCACCTATCCTTCAACTTCTCCCTCACAACGGTTCTTCTTCCGGATCTTCGCTCACCTCACCCACGCTTTGGCTGCCCCCATCGAAGATCGTCTTTGCCATGACAAATCAAGATACACAAGGCAAAGCGATTCACCCAGGACTACTTCCCCCTCTCCCTTCACCTGCCACGTCTTCACCTCCATGACAGCATCAAACGAAGACCATCTTCCCCCTGTTCCTCATCACTTTTCTCCACGTGTTCAAGCATCTTCATTGTCAACAAGGGGTTTTTCACTCAACACAACTTAAAATGACGCCATGTCCTAATTTAGGCCTATTCTGTCATCATGTGCGTCATTTCACCATCTGCCACTCTGCCTCCGACTTCACCCTCCACGACTACTGCCAGATTCTCACCAGCAGACAACCATGCCGTTCACTCGTCTGTCATTGGCTAACCAACCGTCTGCTCACTGCTACGAGCTTCGAAATAGCACAAGCCCTTACAGTCCTCCACCACCTACTTTCGGAACCTGGACGACCATGACCTTCGGCTCCTGTCGACCAACAGCCTCCGAGAAGAATGCAGTCCCCCTCCACCACCCACAGTAATTGTTCTCATCTTGGTTTTCCAACCAACCTGTCGCCCTCAATAAAAAGCACTCCAACCCGCCACTCCGCCTGAAGCAACCCTTCTGTGAACATCAAAAAACGAATTACTGCAAGCTCCTCTGGACCTGGATTCCACAAGTGCCGAGAACAGCTCATCAACAGGTCACTGTCACCGTCGACCGCACAGCCATCTTCACCTCGACCAGCAACTTCGCCCACCTCGCCCTCAGTAACTCAAGCCAGACAACCGTTTGAACCCTCTTCATCTTTCCAACCATGGATCACGACAACAACCAAACCCACTTTGGAAATTCCGGGTCCTCAAATCACAGATTCTCACCTTTGACTCTCAATCTTTGTCCCATACAAGTTGGATAGCTTCTACAACCAACCCCCTCCCCCCCAAAAAAAGAACAGCTGAACTTCAACATCACGGCCATCATTATCTTCCAAGCACACCTCACTTCGTCTGATATGGGATTAAACCTTCTCACATCACGCCCTTTCTTTTCGACAACGCTTTGATCTTCACGATCTTACCGTTCCGCAAACTGAAATCCTTGGCAAATCTTGCCACACAGCAAACGACAAAACCCCTGCACCACCTCCCATCAATCCTTGAAGAAGCCACCCAGACAGGAAAACAACACCCACGAACATCACGAAACCCCACCATGGTTGTCCGTCACTACAACACCATAAAAATCGGTGCATCTCCATCAACCATCGGTAAAATTTCCAACTCTTCACAGACACACTCTGACTAAGCGAAAGAACTAACACCCATTTCTAAGAACCATTCGATGTCATGGGAGAAAGACTACTGACATCACTCCCGCAACCTGGACCTCAAAACCATCTGGAAAGCCTCCAATTACCACCACCTACTCATAACACGGAAAAGAGCTCAAGTCCACTTGGACAACGCAACGACGGGTACCCACATCCGCAAGGAAGGCTGTGTCCCGCCCCCCCCCCCCCCAACCAATGACACCACACCAGCATTCCCATAGAAAAAGAAGCCAATCTGCAACCCTCCTATATCAGACCTCCAAACTTCTTCAACGTCTCACTAATTCAAGGTCTAAACAGGTCAACAACTCAAACCTACAGTGCAGCTCTGAACCCTTCGTCAAAGCAGCAGGAAGCTTCCGATTGATCACCCTGATCGAATCTATCAAGACCCTCTCGACCATCCTGAGTTTCCGCTGCAAACACCTCACGGATCGCTTCAACACTGTAACCCAACTCTCTAACCAAGGAACAGCACTCCTCACCATTCTTACCAAAAACCAAAGTTGCAGCGGAATCCAAGCCACCTCCATCGATCCCACAGACTACCTTTTCCACAATGATTCTTCAGCAATTCAACTCAATAAAAGAACCACCTTCCGAGTCAAAACCCAAAGAGAAGTGTCAAACCAGCACCCAAGAACTTGACTGGCGTCGAACCCGAAAGGTTACTCTACCCAAAACGTGCCTTATGGTTCCAAATCAAAACAACAAACATCTGGAATGTCGCAACAGACGAAAACCAACTCTACCTCCCCTAAGTTTTCCCTCCAGCGTAACATCCGCAACGATGATCGCCTCATGGATCAAGACTGTCATCAACAAAACGTACGAAGACATCACCAAAAGACAATGAAACATCAACAAATTGGCGTATGAACTTGAACCAAGACTGACATCAACATATGAACTAAGACCGACATCAGCACCTAGACCTTCCACAACAACATAGCAGTCTCAAAATCCATGCAAGCACCATCATGGAGAAGTCAATCAGTCCTTCACATCCCATTTCCCTTGAGACACGACAAAACAAGAAAATTGATTACACTGTTTGGGATCCACCGTCACTGCCAGATGTGTCATACAACCCCCTTACGCACTGAAAACTTCCGATGTCTTGAAGGAGATGTCCTGAAGCTGAAGCAAAACTCATCCTAAACATTCAACTCTTCGTCTGGGCCTCCCCTTCCGACTGCCACCAATCCCGTTAAAGTTTTCAAAAAAAGCAAAAAAAATCTGAGATTTTTTTGGTGGTGCGAGCATGTAACCGTAGGGAATCCGTCAGGTGGTACCCACCGCCATGTTTGACACGGTCTACTGTGTATGCCAAAAAACCCAGGTAATCTATGTTTCCGAAGGGCAACTAGAAACAGTATTTTGCCGGCCCTCCTGCCTGGCCAGCTGAAAATTGTTTCTATTGCCTGGTGGAAACATACATTACCTGTACCCTCCCTACCACCACCTGACTGATCGAGAGAGAAAAAAGATGGCAGGCCGGCCTCGCCTAAATGCTTTTGTGGAGGGGCTGTACGCATGTCCAGACTGGGTTACGCAACTGGCCATCTAGTGACAACTCTTCAAACCTCCAGAGAAAAGCATCCCTCAGGAGAAGAATGCAAAAAATACAGGTTATGCGAATTTCCTTCAGTCAATACAAACAATTTTCAACCAGCCAGGCAGAAGGGCCGGCAAAATACTGTTTTTTTTTACCCTGGCTGAAGAAAAGACATGAAGGGTGCTGTGACGGGTGCTTGGTTATTTGTTTTAGTTTATGCTTTACGGCAAATAGCATGAATAATATTTACTTTTATCTTGGTTTCCTACCTGCTGGAAATGGAGTGACTTGAGTTTGTTTCCATCTTGGTTTTACTGAGTGACATGCTATAGTTTGTTTTATTTTGAAACTGATTAACATAAAGCTAGCAAGTGTTGTTTGCATTGTGTTGGTTTATCGTGTAACTGAACATTGAATAAAATACACTGGTTTTTTTATCTAGGCATTCTTAATTTTGTTTGTTCGTATTTTAGACGTTTGAAGTGGATCTCTTCTTTACTCTCCAGTGGGTGGACTATCGACTAAATTTTACTGGCCATGAACATATGCCCCATGATCAACGAATAACGTTAAACAGAAATGAATCAGAAAGCATCTGGAAACCCGTCGTCAGTTTCCGTAATGTGATGGGTAGCAAAGGGATCACATTTGACCCGGATTTCCTAGCATTGCGTATCAAGGAAAAAAATGTAATATTTTTTGTCTCAAGGTAATTCTTTAAGTAGTTGCTGACACCCTCTTCACAAACAAAAAAGAAAACTCCTGTAAGGAGGAAGGTTGGGGCAAAGGTTCAAAGTGTCGTCCGTTCACAGCAATACAATGTCCAATTCAGCTTTCCAGCTCATCTATAACGGATGCAAGCATCTGTGGAGTTATTCCACGTATTCTTTAAGTAATCGAGAGATTTATTGAATTTTCTCAATAAATTTGACACCGTTTGTGTGATGGTTTTTAAATATTGGTATGCCGCCGGTGAAATTCATTTGCTGCGTCGCTTCTGCTTCGATGGTGGTCGCCACACAGTAACACAAGCTCAACAAGTTGCTTTGCTGTTAACATCGTCGTGATTGAGCTTTCCTTTGTAACACTTTACCTAAAGTACATTTTTAAAGCAAATGACTATTGGGACACAGTTTAGAAAGCAATTATAGAGCATGTACGCAGTTTTTGATCCAAAAGGTTTAGGACGTGTATTGAATTAATCACAACCAAACGGATAGGCGGGTTCTGCTGAACAGGCAAGAAAGAGATACACACTCATCCAGGCTTAAACGAATAGACATGGCTGAATAAGCCAACGTTTACCGCAAAGTGCACAAGGCAAATCGATATACCTGAAAAGCTGCCAAGCTAACACCACGAAAGTAAGCAACTGGTTGAAGTAGCATCTAAAGCTGCTTTCTTTTGTGAAACTGGTTACGTTTCCTAGATTTCCTAAATTATACCTAGGCAATAAACGTTCCTAACGCATACGGGCCACATGAAATGTCTGACCCTCGGCTAAAATACACACCCGCCATGAGTGGTGCAGTGTATTAAGAGCACACTTGTATGCTGCCACACTTGAGCAGGTGTGCATTTATCAGAAAAGTGTGGTTTAGTCCAGCGGTGATCTGGAATTGAACCCTTGACCTATGAAACAAAAGGCGTAACCCATACCACTCAGCTACACTGCCAATCCTTCTGTTGCTTTTTCACTTAAATGTCAGACTGTCTGAGTGGGAATTGATCCCTCGACCTTTGAGACCAAAGGTCGAGGCCTTGCCGCCCAACCATACTAATTCTTGCTCAGGCAGTCTGTTATTTACGTCCAAACGGAGACAGGGTAAACCGTGTCAATAGGGCTGAGCTGCAGGGCTCCGACCTTTTTGTCTCAATTGTCGAGGGTTAAATCCCTGTCATGCAGTACGGCCTTTAAGTCCAAAAGACAGCAGTAGGCCGTGTCAATATAGCTGAACTGTTGACTTCTGCCTCTCGTCGCAAATGTCGAGAGTTAAATTCCCATTGGACAGTCTAGGTACAGTCCAAATTCCTAGGTACAGTCCAAAAAAATGACAGACACACGTTTACATCTATATTAATTTTTCAGTAATTGAATTCATGCTGTCTAAATTCTGTTTAGTGTAAATCAATTCTCGAAATATAGTAGGCCTATATAGTTTTGAGCAGTATTCATTAATATTTTGTTTTGCTTAAGGGTTTAGTGAGTTAAAGTCAAACGCTGTTTTTATCGCTGTTTTCTGCCTCCAATTTTTATTTTGTCAGACTTAAAAATTATCTTTCTTCATCATGACAATTTTATTCTGTATATTATTCTGAGAGAACAGACGTCTCGGAAGAAATTTGTTTATTTAGGATAAATGTTGACCGCTATCTTATATTCTGAAGAAAACAAAAAACAACTTTTGGATATTTTTTTGAATATGGTTTACTTCAGAGTATGAAGCGTAACTGGGTTATCCTATATCTGGAAAGTTTTTGGCTGCTATATTTGCCGCCACGTTGGATTTGACGAAACTTGGGTCCTTCTTAAGAAAAATGTAATTCGAAACATTATTCAAAATCTAATTCTGTTCAGTATGATGAACGGTTTAGAAGTTTTCAAGTCAAAAAGCGTTTTTGGTCGCTTCTTTGAGTAGTGCTCGTACAGTTTTACAATAATGCGTGGAGCATGACTTGATGAAAATTTAATGACTAGCATTATCGTATGCAGTTTGTAGCTGGTAGACTCTACTCGTCGTTGGCAGGATTCGAATTGTCTTCCGTACACTTTAGATACAAAAATCTGATACACAGGCTGTGGCCTACTCGAAAACATCTTATTCCATTGAAGCGAAGCGTGATGCTCACACACTATAATCATGGAGGCTCCGAACATAATTCGAGTGTTATCATACGACCTCTCCAAATTGCTCAGTATCATGCCAGTGTCTTTTAGCGATGTGTCCTTTACTATCAGAAATCTATCTGTACCATTAGGACAGTGCTCGTAGTTTCTAACTACCACACTAATCACGTCGTAATCATCCATGGCTGAGTTTGGTGCTAATGATTTAGCTGCCGACGCACCATTAAGCCTCAATCCCGCCTAATCCATTCTTTGAAATCGTAAGACGTCAATGATATGCAGAAAATCTCGGTTGGCGTGAGGGACCGAGGGTGTTTCCTTGGCTTCAAGCTGGGAGAACAACTGATTTTATCAATGTCGTGTATGGGAAATTGTGTATAAGTACAAGTTTATTATAAACAAATTCAAACGTTGCTCGGGTTGGTAATTTGTTATAACACCAAAATATGAAAATGTTTTAACCTTTGTGTCTTTCCTCTGGTCACAACATGGCTACTATTTCATGAAAAGGGACGATATATATTTTGAATTAAGTCATTCGTTCTGTTTGATCATGAACCTTAAAACACAAACATCGTTATTATAGAATGACGCACATTTGGATAACTTGTTTGTCTCTTAGGCGTTTCTATTGAAATCTAGTAACGGTTAACCTCATGCTTTTTCCCACTTTTTCAGAAAAGCAAGCAAATTTCATTGCAATTATGACCTTGCACTTTATCCTCTTGACATTCAGACGTGCTTTATCGAATTACAAGGTAACTATTTTCAAATAATTATACATACGTTTTCTAGACCTCTGACTACGTTCAATACTGTAATGGACATGTTTATTAAGATCTTTTGTGACATTGTTTTACTGAATGTTGTTAAGAATTAGTTTTATCTTGTGCTCTTAATTATAATAGTTAACGTGGTAGGAACATCTTTTTTACCCTAACGCAGTGGTTCCCAACCTTTTCTGCAGTATTCCTCCCCAATGGGACAAGCATGTGATGATGTCCCCCCCCCCACCAAAAAAAAATACTGTGTTTTTTTTTTACTCGTACGATAAGGCAATGTTGCCACATGGGTAGAAAAATGACTGTCGAATTTTGGCCAAAACGTCTGCACATACGTACCAATTTAGATTCCGCCATCTTCATGCAATTAACTTCTTTTGCGATGCATAGCTAAATTAAAATGTTCAGCATTGATTTTTATAATACGGTGAGAGAGTGATTCGCGCCTCCCTTGCACAGGCTTCGCGCCACCCAAGGGAGGCCCGCCTCTCCGGTTAGGAAACGTGGCCCTAAAGTATAATCCTCATTGACACACTATCACTAATAAGTTACATATTTATGTAAGTAATAATTTAGTCTAGTCTTTGAAACTAGATACACACATACGCGTACTGTTAGTTACGAGAAAGGTCCGTTGCAACTCATTTCATGTAAAATACTGTAAACAAGCCAAATTAGGTTATCAACTCGCACAATAATATCATAATTTCATGATTCAGCAAATTTTAACACATATCTGTACTCAACATGTAGGAAACAGATAAGTTTCCTGTAGACATGCGTATTCTCTGAAAGCATGCAGGCTGTTTTGGACAGTAACTACATAATGGCTTCATCCTAATGCTACACCTGAATATTATAAGTACTAAATTATTTAGTCCCAACAGAAGAAAATCAAAATAGCGCTAGCCATACAATAGTTTGGAAGAAATTCTTCACACGTACTGCTAGCTTGTTGTGACCGGCTGTTTCTTGGAAGCAACAGTGATTGGTTTCTCCTAGAATTAGGTTCTGGCTGTGACAACCGGGACCTAAATTTTCTTCATTCGATCAGTCACAACAGCTGATTTGTTCTCTGATCTTCTCTAGCCCAAGAGCGGTCATAGAAACTCTAAAGGGCTATTCTCAAGAGTTTAGCAGTATAGATAGAACCCTGAATCCCATTTGATCGGCGCTTTGTACCCTACTTTCAGTCTATAAGCAACGCTTTTAGGCTAAAAGAAATAGACTCTTTGGTAGCAGAATGGTATAATTAGTCCTTCTTTATTTTTAATGGGGTTCCTGACATATTCCGTTTAATTCATTTTGTTTCAGCCAATAACTATATTGCTGATGTAACACTCAAAGATAAGACTGCCGTCCATGAATTAAGGGCAGGGGTTGACCCACCACAATTTGAAGTAATTGGCCTTTCGTCTGGAACTTGCTCTAGATGGGATGGTTCGTCCAAATGTAAGTCTGTTTTGAAATTATTTTAACGTTAATGAAGTGAGAGCCTAGCTGTTATGCAGAACAGCACTGATACTGGCGTATAATACATAGCGAAAAAATCAAAACGGGGTTGACGTTTTAACTAGAACATTAACGAAGACTTATTATTAATGTTAAAGGTGTTTACAACTCAGCTTTTACTTTGATTAAAAATTAAGTTTAGACTGTAAATGTTTTGTTGGAAACTAAGTACAGTTCTCAGTTCAGTTCTCACACTCATTTTCCTTAAAGGTGTTTAATGGTTTGGGCCTGGTTTGTGGTACTCTGCGAACTCAGTGGTTTTGTCGTTTGGTTAGATTTTCAATTCAATATGCTGTCCTTGATTACCGTAAGTCCTACAAATATTTCATTGTGCTAAATACCATCAAACTAGTAATCCCGAGCCTCTCATTGTTAATTATCTACATTCCTTAAATGATAATAGAAGAAGTCAAGCTCAGCTGCAAATCATGGAGCTGCAAGCTCAGCTCAGCTCAGCTGCAAATCAAATGCAAAAAGAAAGCTGGCGTACCCTTAATACCCTATTTCAACTTAATTTCACTAAATTCCACTTAATTTCAAGAATGGTGACAGGTTCAGACAGAAGCAGTTTTACACCCCCTTAGTCCGACTTCTAAGCACATCATTTACGTAAGTCAGGGTATTAAAATGTGTTCTTACACAATTAATAAAAGTGTATAAAAATATAAAAGTACGATATCATATTTTTACAGCCCCCCCCCCCCATGTCACAGTGAACTGACCCCATCCCTCCTTTCGGAGCGTGACGTACTTTGTGGATGGTCCCTTAGGCCTCTTGATGATCCGACGACTGAAACTAAACTAAAAATTTAGGTTTTTTTTTTCTAGTGGCTTGCCCTTATACCGTTTCCCTTTCTTCCAGTTTACTCTTGTGTGGAATTTAAATTTATAATGAAGCGTCAGTTCAGCTATCATCTCATGCTGACATACGCACCAAGTTTCCTCATCGTGCTTCTCACCTGGATATCATTCTGGCTGGATGTTCATGCCAGTCCAGCTCGAATAGGTTTGGGTCTGACATCACTCTTGACTTTAGCCACTCAGTTTTCAAACGCACAGAAGAATCTTCCTCCGGTTGCTTACACAAAGGCCATTGACATCTGGATGTTCACCTGTATCGTAATGGTCTTTGCTTCCATTGTCGAGTTTGCTATTGCCAATTACTGTGGTAGGAGGATCAAGAGAGCAGCTGCTGTTTCATCATTTCTGGTAAGAATTTTCTTTACTGCTAAGAACGGACGTTACATTGTTTTTGTTTTTTTTGTCTCGTGGGATTACGTTGTTTCCAAGCAGATAACATTCCGTTCCGGGTAAATATTTTTGAGTTCGCCTTTCTTCAGATTGTACTCTTAATGTTGAAGATTCACGGTTCAAAACTTATTGCAGCATATTAACGGAGTAGCGAGTTTTTATTTCCTTTAGGGTGTAAGCTGCTAATCGTGAAGGAAAACCACGGCTTAAATCAATAGAATATATTCATCACAGTTTTTAGCTAATATTTCCATTACAGTGAACTCTTAACACAGAAAAATCATGGTTGAAAAACTGTTATAGCGTGTTATTCATTTTCTTTACAGTAGAATGTACTCATCGTGCAGAAGAACCACGGCTCAGAAAAACTTTAATAGCGTTTTTATTTTCTACCATTTTCATAATAATCATACCAAGACGTTGGTAGATTAATTTTCTTTTCTAGCTCATTCTTAACTATGGCTCAGACATTATAACAGTATAGTTATCATGGAATTTTTAGCCTACATCTTATTCAGAGGTTATTGATAAAGTAGAAAAATAATGGATCAAAGACAATAAAGCGTATTTATCAGTGAGCTTACATTTCCTTTAAGTGTTAGTCAAATAATGTACTCCATTGTGTGTCGTAGAATGTATAAATAACCACGGTTCCAGAACTTTAATTGTTCAATTACCACAGTTTTGTCTTATTTCCTTTAGAATGTATTTAAACGAAGAAGAACCACGGCTCAAAAATTATAGGGGGAGACAAAAGTCTGAACCACAATGAAAAATTAACGGGGTGCTAATTGGCCTATACTTGACCTACCTTTAATCTTTATTGACTTATCAGGTAGTAAAGATAAGTGAATTACTATTATTGAGCATTCACATAGGAAGTCAGCAATGGCCGCGGCATGTCCAAGATGAGAGGGGAATGGAGGCGTAATGGCGTGTTGACAGATTAGCGCCAACCTCAGTCACAGTGCATTGGTCCGGGTTTCCACTGCACCACACATTATACAGACCGTGTCCAAGATGACAGTGTGCTGTAGCTCTTCACATGCGTACTGTATTGTTGGCTAAAATATGGATAGATTAATTTGTAAAAGCATGGGCGCAAATAACCAATGCTCAAACGTGCAGGTAAAAAAAAGAACGAAAACAAAACACCAAAAGTAAAAAAAAAATATTCGAACAAGATGGCTGTGTTGCAACGAAAACAGTATTGCGTGCTCTTGATTACTGACCAAGTGGCAACTCAGTTGCTGCTTACAACGCAGAAGGGAACCATGTGCTCGTTCCTGGAAAGGAACTCTGGCCATTTCGTAACGATTTTGCAAACATTATCGATAACTAAGTCAGTGATTATTAATCACAAAATCACGCATGCACACACAATAACAACCCCTTAGGTTCTGTCGTTACCATTCAAAGGTGTTCATCAGATTGCCAAAAAACATACGTCATACATAGGTCAGCAATACTTACTAGGAACTGTTGGAGCCGTGGCATTGCAGATGGAAAGGGATAAAGGCTAAGAACCATGGCGTCCCCTCTGTTATGCCTTGACCCACAGCCCATTAATCTTTCTTTCAGGTATGGTACTTACGTTTGGCCCACTTCCTGTTGGAATGTTCGTTGATAATTTACCTATCTTTACTACACTGTGAGTTACTGGGGTGTTTCAGAATATAAATAGCATACATATCACGTAATTTAGAGCTAAATTTTCTTTCAGCTTTTAGTCAGAGAACATGGATGAACCATGTCCACAAACCGCCAACTATTACAGCATATTTATCACAACGTTTTGAACTTATTTCCCAACTAAAGTTTACTTAGAATATGCAAAAACCAGAGGACAAAACTTTTACAGCTAATTTATCACAAAGATTTGATCTGATAGTTTCTTCAGACCAATGTCGATGACCTGCTTTTCACTGTGACACATGCTTTACCTAAACAAATACTTATGCAAACCTATTTTTGCAACGTAATGGATGTGTCACAGTGAAAACCAGTTCATCGACATTAGCAATTTGCTCTGAAGGAACCCCACTCAAACCATATTTTAAGTATTTTGAAACCAATGGCCAAGGTTCTACAGCTGAGCAATACTGAAACGGCCAAAAATAAACGTCCATAGGCAGCATTTAACACGCATACATGTACATGTAAACATACTTTTTCCAATCGCCACTGGAGAGACGCTTAATTGCCACGCCACACACTAAGTGAAACGAATGGAACACACAAGCATGAAAAACGGATGAAACGGGATGTAAAAGCAAATGGCTCTAGATGGGTTAAATAAATACAGATGTAAACTTATGCTTGAATTGTGTGTTCCATTCGTTTCACTTGGGATGTGGTGTGGCAAATAAGGGTCCCTCCAGTGGCCATTGGAAAGTATAAGTTTAAATACTGCCAATGGAGGTTTCCTTTTGGCCGTGTCAATATGGATCAGTGGTAGGACCTCGGCCTTTGGTTTCAAAGATCGTGGTTTCCATTCCCACTCAGTCAGTTTGATATTTTAGTCCAAAAGGCAACGAAAGTAGGTTTGCATCTGTACTTATTTAACCATTTTAGAGCCTACTGGCTTTCTCTCCCGTTACATCTTTTAACTACTCACTTGTTATGAATGTTAACAGTTATATATTTTATTTAGTAATAGCAGCTTTTAAAAAATCATACCGTTTACGTGAAACGGTAGAAACTGCTTCCTATTAATGAGGAATGAACGTTTATACTTTGAGTTCGGTAGCCGTTAACTTGTTTTACATTATTTAGTCACTCAAGTGGCATACTGCTTTATATGGAACAACTTTTTTCATCTTTTATGGTGATTGTTGACACATGACTCTAATTTTACTATTCTTGCCTTGGAATAGAACGTCGATGATAAAGTGGTGGCTCTAACGGACAGAACTTTGAATGCCCTGGATGGTGTTCTTGGTGACAGAGGACGACCAGTATCAAAAGATATTCGTCTGGATCATGTTCCCATCCCAAGAGAGGAATACGAATTGTTAAGAAGTTCATATTTGTGCTTAAAGAAGGTCAAGGACACGGCGTGTAACACCAAAGAACGTCCATCCGAGTTTCCAAAAGTAAGTCTAAGGGAATTTAGTGGTAAATCCAGTGATACATCTGAACTGACACAATACTCACTAGCATTTGACCAACTATTCCACTTAACGTATAAACAGTATTTAAAAGAAAAATTGACTGTTGGTGAGCTCCCTCAGCATCAGAGCTTTCATAAATACTTTCTAACCCTATCTATCAGTATGTGACAGAAAGAATTTTTTTTTTTATAAATTTCATATCAGGTCCGTGCCTGCTGAGTAAGTTCGGGCCTTTAATCAACCAAACTTTTGGTCAAGGCCTAACCAGTTAAGTGCTCCTTGTCGCTGGATACATTCCTGCAGGGGCATACTGAGGTGACGTACCAGCACCGGAAGTAAATGATTCGCCCCCTTCCCCGTATCCGCCGGTAGCGAATTTAAAAGAAAATTTGGATGCAAATCATCGACTTTGACCCATGTTCTAACATCACGATAAAAATTATTCCATCCCATGAATGTTTTTTTAAAGTCTAAATTCAATTCCTTAACTGCCCATGCAGTCTTATGCTATTAAATAAATCTAAAAAAAAAAAGGTTCTAACCGTTGGCGCTAACTGTAGTCGTGGTAGCAAAAGAGAATAGCTAAATGTTCGTAAAACTATAGCGCTTCGATTTAACACTTTTAGGTGACTAATGTATTAACCATAAGCAGCACTACATTGAGCAAGGTCATTTTTACAGTTCCACGGTGTGTAGTAGGTTTTCAAGAAACGATGGCATTTTAAATAACACTGGCTAATTTTTACTGCTTTACATGATAAATGGAAAAAAAAGTATTTAAAATGCTCCATAGTGTACGGCACTTGTAGTCATTACTGGCGCTGGCGCCGCACTTCGTTTTGCACGCGCAATTGGTGTTACTACATCTGCGTGGGAAACCCCACCCCCCTCCCTTTTCCTCCACGCACTTCTTCACTACCAAAATCGTCTTGCGGTGCCGTGTTTCTTAGACAAGAGGCCGCAAAAACCAAACACCAAAGGAGGAGGGATAGGGGTGGAAGTATCCTGAATCCTCGGGATACCCACCAACTTTTAGTCTCGAAAAACCCGGGATTATAGCTACGTAAATTCTGGGCTTTCTGGGACTGAAACTAGACTAAAGCCGTGTAAAAAAACGTTTTAAATTCATTATTTTTTTTAGTGAATTTAAGGTTTTCTTTCCTCTCGTCTATAGTCTCGAGTCTAACTACTAAACACAACATCTAAATTCTAGTTCAGGGTTGGAACTGAAAAGTTCTTCAGTGGTCTTGCAACACCATCAAAAAAAATGGATAAAAATGTACATGTTGAATTCGTCTTTTGCTTACTCTGGTGTCAGAAAGAGAAGTAAAGCTAACACGCAATTACAAATGCACACACAAAAAAATACTAAAATTGTTGTGTATTTGCAACAACAGGCCTTATGTAAGCCTCAGCATGAACTTCCATGTTAAACGCCCAACTTTGGAATACTCATAGTAGCGCCCTGAATTCACACAAACTAACGGAATTCGGTAGTAGTGCTGGCATAACTATTTCACTGCATTAAAAATTTTAATGAAAGTAATTGAACCGTTTGGCCTCCACAGCAAGGCCATTTTTTGTTGTCGTGGCTATTTGTTGTCGTTTAGAGATCGAACAATGAACCGAATTTCAAGTTTTTAGCTTAAATGTTGATATATTGTGGAAATTTTGCTATTTATTGTGGGTCGGACCAAAGAACCGATTTCCAATTCATATAGCTTAAAACGTAGACAAAGGGCCAGAGCCTTTTAAAAGCTATTTTAATGTGACTACAATATTGTTGTTTCTGTTGGTATTCATATTGGGGAAATTTTGCTTTCACCTTGTTATTAAATCAATGAACCGATTTAAAATTTTTATAGTTAAAAACGTATGAATGAACAAGGCCCAGAGCCTTTTGAATGCTATTTGAATGTGACTACAATATTCTTGTTGTTGTTGCTATTTTTGCTGGAGAAATTTTGCCTAACCTAGAGATAGAAGAAATGAATCGGTGTTCAATTTTCTTAGCTGAAAATATAGGTATTAACAAGGGCCAGGGTCTTTTGAATGCTATTTTGATATAACAATAAGCTTTAATGTGACAAGTGGGAGTTTTTCTCGCACCTATAGACAGAACCAGTGAACCGATTTTTCAATTTTGTAGCCTAAAATCCAGATTATTGTAACAGCTATTTTAAGGCGATTACAATGTTCTTGTTGTTATTGTTTGTCGCGTTGGGACGAAAAAGAACACAGATGTTAGTAAAAAAAAAACGCTTAAGCATTAAAATAGGGATCAAAGCCTTAATAAAACTTAATGGTCTAAAGGAACAGACACACGAAAAAGATGTGTAAGCCATAAGCGTCGCATTAACACGTGTAAAGAAGATCCAGATTGTATTTTGGGATGCTGGTGGTTTTTTTACACGTATCTGCGATGCTAATGGCTTACATGCACATTTTAACGCTTAAGCGATTTTTACTATCAATTGTTTAAATACCGGCTCTTTAACACTCGCTTTAACAAATCTACACGCCATTGCATCTTTCTTCCCTGGCTGTTGCTAGCCATGGCACTGGTTTAATTTTGGTAAGTTTAATAGTATAGTCCAATATTCGCATAGTCTTACGGAACAAGTTATAAAATCAACATCATACACTACACGCACGAGAACACGAAAACCATTATTATCATGCAGGAATTAACCGTGCATGAACAATGAAGGGGATAAACAACCATCACTTGTTTGGCCAACTTCCTACATGAGTACATCATCCAATGTGGCCAGTTTTTTTTTCAGTTTCTCGTGGATGTTCTGTCACCGGGTTGCAGTAACTGCAGTACAGTCTACAGACACTGTTAAATTTATTACTATTAGATTAGAAAAAAAACAAATTCAAAACAATCCCGTTGATTCAATGCAGGCAAACAAAGAGCATGCTGCTGACTATCTGCTCACTGAATTTTTTAACCGTGTGAGTATTTTAAACAATGACGTTATTGAACACAAAATTCCCCTTTATGTAGTTCTTTTAGCCACTGAAAACATAAGAAGAAATCCCGAAATTTCGGAATTAATCCCGGGATCTCGGAAATGAGAAAAAAGAATTTCAAAATCCCGGGATTAGAAATATGTCTCGAGATTGGATGCCCTGCGTGCTATAGTAACAGTTAAGAATTAAAACTTGCTAACTGATTAATGTGACAAGCTGCAAGATCGATTGGTAGCTATTAATATATTACCCAAAGTTGACGATTTTTTTAAGGCATCCAGCCCCTTTTCCAATGGAACATGAGTTTAAAGTTAAGTAAGCTACCCACACTACGATGCCACCAGGTATTATTTTACCTATCGTTGTGTTTCGTAGTGGAACGGTCGGAAACACAGAAAAAGTGACTTTTGGGGGGATCAGATCCCAATCCCTAGGGAAACAGTCAGGTGGTGCCCACCACCTTTTGACGAGGTCTTCTGTAACTACAAAAATTACAGATGATGTATATTTTCACGGCAATAGAAAGAGAGAATTACCGGCTAGCAGGTAAATTCTGTTTCTATAGCATAAACGGAAATATGCATTAACTGTGCCCATCCTCCTGCCTTTTTGAGTCACCGCCTTGGAGGCATTTTGAGAGGAATTCTATACGCTCTGAGCATTTATATAAGAGGTAGGTGTGCATGGGTACTTTAGGGTTAGCAAACTGGCAAATCTCTACAGGAAAAAAAAGCAATAGACAATAATAATGCTAAATTTACAGGTAATGCCGCTAGTTGGCAATTTTCTCTATTCATTTTTCGTCTGCACAGGTTATGCATTGATAGCTTTGAGGGTTTTCCAACCATGCCCTTGTTGCACATATGTCTGATGCCATATTTAAATCTAACCTTCCGCAATTTCTCCCATATTATTATCCCAAAATAAGGATTATTCTTAGTTTAACTTTTGAACTTCGTCTCGTCACTCACTCGAAGTGAAGGAACAGGCAAATGGTTTAAGCAAATTTTTGTTGAAGCTCTTAACTTTGGATTTGTTGTACCAGGTCTACCTAGCTTTAGCTACCATTACATTAATTACATTATACATTACTTACTGAATATAATTATTTGTTGATAAAGTTTGTGACTGGTACAATACTGCCCATTAGAGAAGTATACATTTGGTTTCAATCTTCATTTACAGATCACGCAAACAGATCAGTCCATAGGAAATTGGTTTCCAACATGCAAGCAGCAGAGCAACACCGATTTTGTAGCAAGGATACTATTCCCTACTGTATTTTTAATTTTCAACTTTTGGTACTGGAGTTACTACGGAACCCGATGACAACTTAAGGTTGCATAGCTAACATTTGTTGAAGCACTCCCTCCACGTAGTTACGGTTTTAAAAAAAAATGATGCAGTGCATGTTGATGATTCCATTTACCGGAGGAAGCTTTAGATTCACTAGGGTTTTAATAGGAATAGCAGTAGCCACATTTGTTTTAATAATGTAGTTTAGATAAGCTGCTGATTAAACACACGAGTCATGGCGAGATATGGCATGTTACCACATTACAGTGAATAGTGCGCAGCATATCCCAAACTGCAGTGTTCCGGTTACAAAAAAGACAGTTTCCCATAGGGAAGAGTAGTTCTTAATAGTACATCAGCGCTGCAAGTAAACAAACTTGCAGTGCTACCGAAACCAGAGAATGCCTTGGAGATACCTAGGAGATCTGTTTTTCTCCCAGCCGAAGCCATTGCCCTCAAAGAAGAGGGACAATTTTCCTACATAACTGCAATCGAAAATTCTTAACGGACTCTTATCTGCCACAATCAACATGAGCAGCAGGCATTCCATGGCTATTCGCTTCTCAAAACTGCCTGTAGTGGCCGAGTTCAGGCTTAAACCCTGGACTTTCCACATGTTCCAGTCATGCTAACCATCAGACCACCTTGCCCCAGCCATGAGTATACCACAGGCTTATTCTCGACGGCTTACTTGTATTCGTAAACGAAGCAAGCAGTCTGCATTAAAGACCGGCCTTGTGAGGATACACAATACACTAGTCTGAGAAAGAAAAAAAGACTACTGCCTCGAGCGGGTCTCGAACCCAGGAATTCCTGTTAGAACGCCCGGCTAGTAAACGGGAAGTCGTGGGTTCGAGTCCCAGTCGGAGGAAGTAGTCTTTTTTTCTTTCTCAGACTAGTGTATTGTGTATCCTCACAAGGCCGGTCTTTAATGCAGACTGCTTGCTTCCTTTACCCTTTACCTTGTGATTTCTTTATATATTTGTATTCGTAAAAATGAAGTGACGAAGATGAACGACGAGGGAAAAATCCTATGATTGTGACTTTTGTACAAACTGTCTTTATTTATGTATTTTTCCTTCAATAAACATTTTTTTGTGTTTGGCTTATGCGACTTAAAAACATGTTTAGGAAAAAAGCTTTCTTAAATAGCTATTGAAAAAACCTCCTTAATTATTTTCCACTTGCTCCACAACAATAATCTAGTAGACAATATTTTTGCTTTGTACGATCTCGTAGTTATTTGAAGAATTTATTGTATTAGAAATGACGCTATTGAACTTTTCCCACTGGATTACTTCAAACATTACTGAAATTAATGAACTTGTCAAGAGGAATTGGGGCATCTTAAGTTGTTTTCCGCCATTAATACGACTGCAACAATTATCAACGAATATATTTTTATATTAATTATTCAGTTTAAGTCAAGTAGCCTGTTTAAATAATAAAATGAGTACTTCTTCATGACTAGGGAAGTATCTAATGCAATTATTAGACCGTTAGGTCTGAAATAACGATTGTTACAAAAATCTAAAAATCTATAAAACGAAAGAAGAACATGCTTGACTATGCTGACGAGCCTCATACCTTCCTAGAACGTTTTTAGAACCTTCTAGGACCACTCCAAGGTTACCCTGATTGTCGTCTAGTATTTCGAGAAGGTTTTCTGCTCTTTCACATTGAACATCGGCAGCACGAAATCACTGACAATATTCCTATATACGATCCACGGAGCAGGTGTTCATGTCTCAGTGAAAAATGGCGTATGGCCCTATTCAGAAACGAACCATAATAACTGCATCCTTGTTACAATGCCGTTATGCCAAACATTACGGGACAGCGTAAGGCTTTACCATTGTAGATCTTGTTATCACTACTTCTATCCTTTCATCCTGGTAGCAACCCGGCAGCTAAGCATGAAGAACAGGGTTAAGCTTAGAAACTACAATGTGCAGAACTTTCACCCCTGGCAATTTAAGCTGGAAACAGCCTCAAATTATCTTGTAAGGTGTTCTGCTGGTTCTAGGCCAAAAGGCCGACTCCTAGGAGGCCTGGACTTTAGAGGCCGACAGGTACAAAAGGCCGACGTCCCTGAAGGCCGACAGGTAC
>JAHWFP010059062.1:390-18120 GCA_023313725.1 Lithobius niger
GATGTACCTAGTTGTATGGCTAATAAATACTTACTCACTTACTTACTTTTACATCGTGTTTGTACCTTATGACTAATAAAGTTTAAATCTACCAACTGGTATAAAATAATATTCCTTTTAAATTGTTCGTCATTTAAACTTCCAAAATTTCCAGCTCCATTAAAAGTTGAACTGTAGACCCAATAAATAATAAATCTCAAGGTAAATGCTAACGAAGCACACAGATTGAATGTTTTATACTTTTACAAAGCAGTCTGCTTCGATAATTGTGAACTAATTTTATTTTTATACTCAAGAGATACAAATTTAAACCTATAAAAACTTTTAAACCACAGTTTAAATATGTTAATTAGAAAGGGCCAGAATATAACAGCGATGCCCTACAGTTTGAATACAAATTCAGAAATGAATGACGAAGCATTTAATATAAGACAAGCCTTCACTAGCTGTTTTTTTTCTTCTTTTTTTGGCCTATGCCTTATTACTGGAATGATCCATGAGCTAAGTTTGACAAGGAACCTGCACTGACCTTGAGTCATATCAGCATAAGTTGCACAGGAAATCAACTAAAAGAATATGCATAAAACCGCAAAGGTGCTTTGTGATGTTTGAAATTTAGTCAGTTTAGAAAGTTATTTTAAGCTGCTTATGTTTCTCATCCATAATCTCCTTCACTCCGCTCTAGGGTGCGATAAAGCAAAGTTAGTAAGTTCATAACTATTTAAATTTCAGGAACTTTTCAGGTAAGTGATTGGCGCAACACTTTAAAAATCCAAACAAAATGACAACAGCAATTATTTTACACTTGTACATTATTTTCACACTAATGCCTCATTAAGCTCAACCACGTTCAGTTAATGCAGGCAAATTGGGACAAACCCATCAGTGTAAGTGATACACTGAAAGTAACATGTAGTACGGTAGGCACCGATTTAATTTTATATTATCCACAGCGATTGGAGTCTATTTTTAACCTAATTAAGTTAAATCAGGTTCATTACTGTTGTATAACTAAATAACTCGTCGTTTATTTGTTACTTACTCGTGGGTAGGAAAGTTGGTGGTAACCATTCCGTCGCCTGTAAATTGGTTTTATGTTTTTGACGTTTCTCAAAAAATTTGTGTCTGATTACAACTGTAAACAAAACAAAAAAAAAACCTTGCTGACAGACAGCATGTTACAACTCAGGCAGAATTACACAGTGATTTAGATAAGCAATGGCTAAACAAATGTAAAACGTAACATAACATATGAGGATCAGCGGGGGAGAATATCATTAAAACGGAATGATTGCAATATTAATAGTAACCTTAAAATTAATATACATTATAAATCATAGATAAATCAGCTCTTTAAATATATACATTATAAATAACATATAAATCAGCTCTTTTAACTATATAGACAAAGGAATGTGGTCCTACTTTCCACAATGTAGGGAATTAAAAAAGTAGTCTA
The DNA here is from genome assembly GCA_023313725.1 of Lithobius niger. Lineage (NCBI taxonomy): Eukaryota > Metazoa > Arthropoda > Chilopoda > Lithobiomorpha > Lithobiidae > Lithobius > Lithobius niger. The sequence continues at coordinate 1,850 of JAHWFP010059062.1, forward strand.
TCAAAAAAAGTTTCTAAAATATAGCATTCAATTAAAAAAAACGTTTTTTTTTACTATATCTTTGATGCTTAAGTTAACTCAAAAAAATTCTAATATTGCTCGTAATTGGGCCATCGGAAACCTTATCACACTTTTAAAACCTAAGCCAGTCCAGTAAACAACTTAACCGGGGTATTCGAGCCAGGATATTACGGATAATGGTCAGGGGAAAAAATATTCAAAATATCATGGAAGAAACCCCATACCTATTAATGAAGTTCAGGCTAAGATTTTGAGTATGTCCCCTTTACAGTTACTGATCAGGTAAGCACTTTCTAGTAATTAAAAGTAGCTCTTCCGTCACTCGGCCAGGATATGCAAGAGTTAGGGAGTATTCCGTTTTCCTAGCTAGGCTGTGCATTTCTTTCCCGATGTAATTGTAATTGAAAAGGTGGTTAATCCGAAAATTGTTCTATTTTTATGCCCTCCGGAAAATTCCCCATTATACACATTTTTATAAAACTGAATAACCAGCAACACCCGTAGTTCTACTTTAATGGTTATTTTGTTCTAAATGATGATGGTGACATTTCTTAAGTCTCCCCAACATTGCCACGAGGCCAAGGAGATGACTATGTGACGTGTAAGCATTTAATGATGCTGATTAGGAAAACTTAAGCACTAAACGAAGTATGTGGAAAAGAGAATCTCAAGTGCGCACTGTCAAAACAACCCGACGTTTCGAGCTGACTACAGCTCGTTGTCAAGGGAATAACAAACAAACCACACTTTAAATTCCTTAAAGGTGCAGACAGTCGAATGCAGGCAAAACAGCCTATCAAAACAACTGGAACAATTTTTATAAAGGAGAATTAAAAAATAAAAAAAATTAAAAAAAGACGAAGAGGAGGATGACCTCTTCGAGCGTTCAGCACGGAGAGGTCACTCTTCTCTGGTTTAAATTTTTTAATTTTTTAATTCTCTCTTTAAAAATTGTTTGCGTTATTTTGATTTAGCCAGTTTTACTTGCATTCGGCTGTCTGTTGCACACCTTTATGCAATTTTAAAGGGATATACCTCCCAGCGCCATTTTTCTCGATCCATCACATCAAGTACGGCCGCAAAGGTATATTTCCTTACCGTTAGTCAATTCCATGGTAAAAATCCGTTTTAAAATGTGGCGTCTACGACATTTTCTGTTGCATAACTGTTAACTTTACTGTGTCCTACACGTATGTGATGCATTGCGCGTTTACAATAATCATGACGTTTCATCTCTGTGTGTGGATATACTAATTTTCTAATAATTACCATGAAATAAAAAAAAACTAAAACTAATGCGGTAAAAATTAAAATTAATTATTCTGATAAATCGCCGAAGCAAAATTATAAGACAGCAGCCTAGAAAATTATAAATTGTGATGTTACAATACGAGAATCATTCCGGTTCGTGACGACACAATCTTTAACTTGATGTTGTTTCGTGTACTATTCCCAAAGCCAGCCGAGACAGCAGCCACGATCCTCCCTGCGAGGAACGCAGCTACCACCCCAGCCGACCTTTGCCCTAGAATATGCACAGATGGTGATCTGCGCGTAGCTGTGATAAGGCAGGCAGAATGTTATAAGGAAGGCGGGGTGTCCCTTGTTCCCTTGATAATGATATGGAGTCAGCTCGAAACGTCGGGTTGTGTTGACTTTGTGCACTTTGAGATTCTCTTTTCCACGTAAAAATGATGCTGTGCACTGATACTCCTTCTCAATCTCCACACCGGTATTATGTGCTGTCTGTAAACATTTTGTGTAGCCGCCATTGTGAGTCTAATGGCCGTTCAGAAATTATGCTTGTAATCGTTCAATTTCTTTCAACTTTAGAACGGATAATTGAAATGGGCGCCATCTTGAAATCGGGCGGCCATTTTGAAATTATGCCTATTATAATTCTGAATTCCCTCAAATTTAGAACGGAGACGAAATAGTTGATTCCAAGTGAAACGGTGAAAGTGCCATCGTTCACTAGTAATCTCTAATGGCCACCAACTTGAAATCAGGCATCCATTTTGAAATTATGCTTCTCGTCGTCCGATTTCCTTAGAATGGCGACGAAATAGTTGATACCAAGTGCAACAGTGAATTAGCCATCGTCACTAATAATTGCTAATGGCCAATATCTTGAAATCGAGCGGCCATTTTGAAATTATGCTCATTATTGTCGAGTTGCGTAACACAAAAAAAAAATTAAAAACGTGAAATCATAAATAAAAAGGGAAGTTATACTCCGTTTCTAGACTTATGTGATCTCGTTGCAGGCAGTACCGTCAGTAAACGATCCTCCTACAAAGACCCATGTGATGACACAATGGTAGGAAGGTGTACGTTTCTTGCTTTGCTTCAGGTTGAAAAGTTGTTTGTTTTTGTTTGGCGTATTCACTACAGAGAGTTGTTCACGACAGAGAACATTGCCTGTCATCAATTATCTTATATCTACAAAATTCGCATACAGATATTTTTTATTTTAATTATTTTAACGAGCCTTATGTCAGCCAGCAATTATTGCTTGTATGGCTGCTCAATTTTGAACGTTAACAGATTGTTTTTAGAGAAGAAGAAATCTGGTAAAGGGAGGTGCCAGCCCGGGGATTCGATCCGGGAATACATCCCATACATCCCATCGCGGCTGAAGGAGTATGGTAGCCTCTCACGCTACCCTGACCGGCAGCCCTGGCGGGGACTTTGCCAAGGTCCTCTTTCCAGAATTCGACCAGATCCGCAAACCTCCTGCAACCAGGCTGAGCTTTCTCACCGCTCAGCCACGATGACCACAAAAAAAGTAAGGTAGTAAAAAGTTATAAATCATCAAAAGTCAAATGCTTCAAAGAAAATTCTTTAAAGATATTCGAAGCACACAAAAAAACGTGCTACATCAGTACATGCACACGTTCCGTCCAAATAGCCTAGAATCATATTTTCAATATTGGATTTACAAAATTGGCTAAGTCATTAAGCAAGTCCAAAGGTAGTGTGGTGGGCGTTTCATGGTTTTCTTTAAGTTTAAATTGTTTATTTTTTTTTCTTTCCGTTTGGTAACATGGCAGCGTATTTACAGCAGGGAGCATTCGCTTATTGGTTTCCATCAGTTACCTTAAATTTACCATATTCGTTTAACAATAATCAAAAATTCTAACGCATCAAAATTCAAATGCCGAACTACACATAAAATTGTGTTCTTAAATTTCTTTAAAGATGTTCCAACCCCCCCAAAAAATAGGCTACAGCCATTCATACATGCGATCTGTCAGAACTGGCTAGGACTATATTTAAAAGGTTAGATTTATAAAATTAGCTTATTAAGTCATTAAGCTATAACCACCGGGTAGTAAGAATGTAATGTTTATCAGCCACACACACATTAGACGATCCATTTGACCAGGCCAAAATTCACAATGACATACGAAGTACAATTATCAAAATTTCAGCAACAAATTTTTGTGCCTTGGCCACAATAACCACACCCCCCCCCCCCAATAATAAAAAATGATTTAAAAAAATGAAGGGAGGGACACGCGCCGCTAATTTGGCGGATGTGGCAAAACATTAACTGGGCGTGTCCCTCCCCGTAATTTGTAACATATTTTTAATCTTTTTTTTTTGGTGGGGGGGGGGGGCTAATTGTGGACAATGCACACAAATTTGATAAAATTTGCTATTGTGAATTTTGGCCTGGTAAGAAGGCTCTCCAACACTGTTTCTCCACCTGATCACAAATTATTTCTTCTAATAGTGCTTACCAGCCTCTTGCTGAAAAAAGTTTACACCTAGACCCTTCCTGTCAAAGCTTGTCCGTGTGTCTGGTTTTGATTTTTATACTTTTATGCTCATCGTTCTCATTTTGTTTGTTAAGAATTTTATTAAGAATAGATGTAAGGCTCAAGGAAATTATTTAAAATAAAAAGGCTTAGGGATAAGGCGTAAAAAATGCCCTTGTTACAATTTCCTGTTGCGCAAATTCGGATCCTGCATGGTCCTTCCTTGTTATTTAAAACTAGAAGCGACTCTATCGAAATGTCAACTATGCAACTCACTAACCTGATCCATTCGCAAAAAGCATTTATTGCTTGCCAAATTACTGATAACGGTATTTGGTTCAGAAACTCATGATTTTTTTTTTTTTGGAATGATGTCGCATCCTTACCTTGATAAATTCCGCCGACGGCAACCATGGTTACCACAAGAAGAGAAAACGTCCTAAATTTCATTACGAAATTATTTTGAAGTTAAAAAGGTGTTCTTAAGATACGACGGGAAAACTCCAAACGCAACCAACTACGAAGCCTACACGGTAGATTGCAGTCGATTTCAGTACGTGATCAAATGTGGTCACAATTGTACACAAACGTACCGCAAACAGAAACGAATGCAATAAAGATAGGAAAGGCAATGTCCCCAGCATTGTAAGTATCGTCACAAATATCTACGTCGAGTGATTTTTATTGCTGTTCGAGGCAACCGTGTTGTAGAAACAGGTGCTGCTTCGTGCGCTAGTGTTAATCCCTGCAATAACCGCAAGGTTTGCAGTTCGCTGGAGGAAATAATATACTATGGGAGGAGGGGGCGCCGAACAATGGAGTGCGGAGGATTATTACGTTGTTCTTTTGTAATACTGTTTGGTTGCAGTGGGTAAAGATCGGCCAACACCAATCACTTTTCCCTAATCACAACAAAATCAAAAGTGTTTTTCAATAAATGTCTCTTATAAGCTTGTTTTGGTAACTGGCACCCACTAAAATTCGAAATAAACGTAAAGAAAAAACAAGACGTGGCCTAACCTCGATGGTATCCGGACAAAAATGCCCCCGACAAAACGGCCCACAACAAAACGCCCCTGGAAAAACACGCCCCCAGTAAAAAAAACGCTCCCAGGAAAAAACGCCCGTATAGGAAAAGGGGTCGGGGCTGCATCGTGACCGGGGTTGCTGATTGAGTGAGCTAAGGTAAAATTTGATTAACGAAACTTAATTGGTTCAAACACATGAGCAACCAGACAGAACCAGTGTTGCAAACGGTGCATTTAACACCACCCGTGCGAACAACGGACTTCAGAAAGAAATACAACATTATTAGACAGCGGACAGTTTTTTCATGCGACGATGCTTTAGCGTGCCAATTTTTAAAACGTTGCATCCAGTGATTTGCGTCACGAGATGCGCTGATTGAGTGAGCGAAGCAACAAGCATTTGTTAGCCAGTGTGCACAAAATTGGGATTTCACAAACTTAATTCGCTGAAACATGGACATGCACATGAGCAACCAAACCGTGCCAGTGTAGCAAACGGTGGATTCAAGACCGGTCGTGCGTAGCACGGGCTTCCTCTAGTACTCACGATAAACGGTCAACTAGCAGCTGCAAAAAAAAGGGTTTAACGAGCGTTAACCACTCCTGGTCATCTGCCCGAAGCCCTATGTCTGCAACAGCCAGGTTCCCAGGCGGTCACCCACCCAAGTATCAATCCAGCCCAATGCTGCTTAACTTCGGGGATCTGACGAGAACCGGTGTTTCCAGCACTGCAAGGCCGCAGACGTAGCAGCTGCAAGACGTAGCTGCAGACGTAGACGTAGCTGCAGACGTAGCAGCTGCAAGACGTAGACAGAACAATAAAGAAATGCTAACAATACTGGTGAGCCACGCTGGGCACATACTCTCGTGCACGTGTTATGCCTTTGATAAATAGTTGATTGTTGTTGGGTAAAATGATGCAATAGGTAGTGGGTAGTGTATTTCTCTTTAGGTTTTGGGGCGCATGGCATTAGGCTGGGGCCTCAATAAAATTACAGTATGGTATGCAATAGGTGTTCCAGCTAAACGCATATAGTTTTAAACCAACCTTAGCTACGTTATTAATTTCGAGGCCGATAACAGCTAGAAATGATAGAATGGCGTATTTATTTCATAGCTGCAGGCTGCAGAGATGAGCTAAATTGTTTCTAAGTGGGCAGCAACAATCGACTGCATACATAAACCTTTGTAGCGCGACGCTATAGCCGTAAAAAAGGTACACGGATTACAAACAAAAACGTCAAGTGTGCCATAAAATAAGGTGTTATATGATTGAAGTTTCACTTTACTTGTTAAAATGTACACGGATAAAAATTGATGATTTTAATAGAAACAATCTTGAGAAAATTGACGGGAAAGGCGAGGGAATGTCTTATGAGCTATCTGATAGCGATTTCGCACAGTACGACGTTTGAGTTAAAGCCCTTAAGGTTAGGTCTAATGTCACGGATCAATGCTTACATCAGCAATTTAGAGCTGCTCAAGAGTCTGATAAGCAGACGGATTTAGACTTTGCTCATAATCTTACTACCTTAGGCACTGAATGGGTTAAGGAATTGGATTGTGAGGATTCGTTTAAAAAACTGTTTCAGCAAATATTGATAGAGGATTTTTTCAACAAAGTGCCGAATCCGATACGGGTATGGTTAATCGATAAAGGCAAGCAGGAATCTGTTTTGAACCTGGCTTCTCTTGCTGACGATTATTGTGCAAATCGTCAGGAAGCAGTTTTAAGACGGGGGAGTGGTTCGGACACGGGTAGTGGCGGACCACAGGGTGGAAATTATTGCAGAGGCAATGGTAATAATGGTAATGGAAGGTATCGACCAAGCAATGGGTACCAAGGTAATAGGCAAAATGGTGGTAATCGTAGTGGGAGTTCTCATTCTGGCGAGAATAACCAAAATGATGGTAATAATAACAATGGTACAAATGGTTCAAATGGTACAGGTGGTAGTAACAATAGTACTGTTTCGGCGGGAAATGCTCAGGCTAGTCCGCAAGCAGGGACTAAAGGTCATACTGGAAGGAGAGCGCCTTTAAAGGCAGACGAACCACGGAAGTGCCATGTTGGTGGCTCGACTTCCCATTTAAGACGGGATTGCCCCAAGAATAATGCTAAAACTCCAGTTGGAAATGTTTGTAGGCCATTTAGCGATGTACACAGTTGAAAGAAGGTCACGGTAGAAAAAGGTATTGTAGGGAAGCAGTCAGTAGAAAGTGAGTTTTCGAAACCGTGTAAAATAAATGGTGTGAGTGGCAGCTATTTATTAGACACGGGGGCAATTATTGATGTGGTGTCTAGTAAAAAGGTTGGACCTTAGCCATACATAGGTAAAAGGGTTGTGCTGTCCTCAGTGATTTGTCAAGGTGTAACGGAACTCCCGTTGGCAAAGGTGAAATTTGAGACTCAGGAAGGCACGATTACTTTTGTCTGTGGGGTGTCGCCTTACGTTAATGAGGAGGGTTATGACTTTTTATTGAGGCGAAAGTCACATGAGTTATGGCAGCTATCTAAAGCAAATCGAGTACATGTGCCTTTAAAGGACGAATGGCAAAAAAAAAGGGTTAAGTCAAATGAACAAGCTATTGACAGCTTTGTTGACCCTGATGTACTAGCTTCTCTTTTTTTAATAGAGGATAACGAGGCGGCAGAATTGGTAGCGAATGTTGGGTCTGCCCAAAAGACTGCACAGTTAGAAAGTAAGACCAAGGTCGAATTTAATGAGGAGGAAGCAAAGGTGACAATTCTTGATAAACCACAAACGTTAGTTAATAAAGAGACTATTCTGGCCAAACGAGATGTAAACAAAGAAAAAAAGAGAAGAAAAAGGTTACCAAAAGTGAAAGGCTTGGTTTAATGACAGCTGAATTTAGGGAATTGCTGGCTGTTGAAACGAGTGTATTGCAACAAGGACACTCACTTGACTCGAGTTTGGAAGGGTCCAGGATTGCAGCGCAAATTAAAGGTACATCCCTGTTTTGGAAAGATGGAGTGTTAAGAAGGAAATGGGCATCGGAAAATGGTAGGAAATAGTAAGATCAGGTGGTTGTACCACAGGCTTTGACAGAGAAGTTAGTTAAGATGGCTCATGCAAATGCGTATTTTGGGCAAATGGAAAAGAAAAAGACTGTAGCAAGGTTACAGGAGCTATTTTACTGGCCGGTAATGTGTAAGCAAGTAAAGGATTGGGTTAGAAACTGTAAAATATGGCAGAAAAATGGTAAAGGTGTAAAGAAAGGTAAACAGGAAATGGTGCTTGTGCCAGTGGTGGAGGAACCTTTTTTTAAGGTAGTAGTAGATTTTGTGGGACCACTCAAGCAGACGTCAAAGGGAAATAAGTATGTTTTGACAGTGTTGGACATAGCTACGAGGTATCCAGAAGCAGTGGCAGTAAATTCGACCAGCTCTGTCATATCGGAACTGACGACATGCTTTCTTGAGAGGTGTGGTATTAATCTAATTAATAGCACTCCGTATCACCCACAATTACAGGCGGTGGGGAGAATGCTCATCAGAGCCCTGGTGGCTGAATAACTGGAAGCATGGAATGATGCTCTTGGTCCTGCAATGTTCGCCATTCGCTCGACCCCATGTGAAACGACAAACTTTACGCCAGCAGAATTGGTGTACGGCAGGAATGTAAGGACCCCACTTACATTGTTAAGGGAAAATGGTTAGGAAAGGAGGTGCATGTAAATCCTACTGTGGTGGACTATGTGGAAGAACGATTAAAGGATTGGGAGAATGTGAAGGAAATGGCGAAAACTACAACAATGGCAGCACAACGGCGTAATAAGGTTTATTACGACAAACAGGCAAGATTACGTGAGTATGAGCCTGGGAGTAAGGTATTGTTGATAAAAATGGATCGTAAGGACAAGTTAGCAGCATTTTGGAAAGGCCCATATGAAGTTTTAGAGAAGGTTGGTGAGGTAAATTACAGGATAAAAATGGGTAAAAATAGTAACAAAGTGAAAATGTACCATGCTAACTTATTGAAACCGTTTTATGAGGTGACGACTATAAGCGAAGTTGGTGTGCATGAACTAGAGGACAAGGTGATGAAAGAGAAAATGGGAAAAGAGGTTATTTTACAGGCAAGGAAGTGATATTGGTGGCAAAGGTTGGGCCTCTGTCGGACGAACAGATCAATGATTTGATCAGGGTTTTTGACCAAGTTCCGGGGGTGTTCTGCTACGAGCCGGGCACCACCGACTTAGTTGAATTCGACATAGAAATGGACCGGGAAGTAACGGTACAAAAGCAATTGCACCGGTACTCACCCAAACAGAAAGAACTAATTGAAACGGAAATTAATAGAATGTTGGCATTAGGTGTAATTAGGCCCAGGAAGAGCTGTAATGCTTCGCCTATTTTGATAATGATTGAAGAGGGAAAAAACACCAAGGCCTGTTGCGGATTACAGGGATTTGAACGGAGGAACTAAGGTGCAAAAGTTTCCAATGCCTAATTTGGAAGAAATGGTTGAGTGGGTAGCGGCAGCAAAGGTTATCTATGTGTTCGACTTAGTCAGGGGTTTTTGGCATATTCCAAATTCGCCCAGGGCCATCAAATGACGGCCATAAACACTCATTTAGGTGTGTTGAGTATTTAAAAATGAACATGGCACTGGTCAACGCAACGTTTTACTTTCAGTGCTTGACGACTGAAGTATGCAGGGATATTTACGTGTTTGCTAGGCCATTCTTGGACGGTGTGCCAGTGATTGCAACTGATTGGCCTGAGCATTTGGAGCATATTTTGGCATTTTTACGCAAAGTTAAGGCTGCTGGTCTTACTATCAATGCGAAGAAATGTCAGCTTAAGATGCAGCATGCTATGTTTTTGGGTAGTAAAGTAGGAGGGGGATGTAGGTTGCCGTCGGATGTTAAGATACGAGCAATTGTCGAGTTACCAATATACCCAAAAGTAAGAAAGATATAAAGTCTGTATTAGGACTCATGGGCTATTATTCACATTACGTGCGTGACTATGCACAGTTGGTTTTGCCATTTACTGACAGGCTAAAAAAGGGGACGCCAGAAAAGGTAGTTTGGGATGAGTATTGTGATAGGGCGTTCAGTAAGCTAAAAGAAATACTGGCTTCTCCTCCTGTATTGGCGGCACCTAACCCAAATAAAGTGTACAAAGTGCAAACTGATGCACGTGATAGGAGTATTGCTTTGGTTTTGTCTCAGGATGGGGATGATGGGAAAGAACATCCTGTATTGTTTCTTTCTAGAAAGCATAACAAACAAGAACAGGGGTGGAGTACGATTGAAAAAGGATGTTTAGCATTTATTTGTGGGTTAAAGAAGCTAAGGCCGTATTTGGCTATGTCTGAATTTATTTTTCAAACAGACCATAATCCACTGGTTTGACTCAGTACTCAGGGGAACAACAATGGTGGACTGTTACATTGGTCTTTATTTTTACAGGATTTGTCTTTTAGCATAGAACATCGCCGTGGTGTCGAAAATGCTAACGCTGATGCACTCAGCAGACTTCCGGTTGAGGAAGTAGCGTCTTGATGTGTGTGTAAATATTTTTGTATTTTGGGGGACTTGCGAACGGCCTGGTACCGAGTGTGGAAGGGGGGGTTTGCCTTACATGTGTGTTTGTTCTCCGGTGGTGAACTGAGAAACTGTTGAGCTGCAACTGGGGGTTGGTTTGTTCGGTGTGGTTTTTGTCTGGTACAGTGGTGTGTTGAGATCGGTTTGAGTTGTGAAGGAGCGAAAAGAGAGTCTAATGTAAGCTTTCTTATGGTGTGTGGAAAGTATAAGTGGATGGATTGCTTGTTAAAGAATGTGATAGAGGAAGAAGAGGTGTGTTTTTGGATGCAACGCAGGGTGTTGTCAGTGGGACAGTGAGGTGATGTGCTGCCCCTGTTGCTGTGTTGCAAACGTTTGGTGACGCGGTACAGAGGTGCTGTGTTGCGTCGGTGAAGAGGAAGCGGTGCTGTGTGGTGCTGGTGAAATGTGGTGCAAGTTGTATGTGAAGTGTGGTGCTTGATGGCTGTGTATGCGCAATAAGGAAGGCTGTGGTGACATGCTGATGTTTACCAAATGTGTGTGTGGTCGGAAGCCATCTTTGTGCCATCCTGGTGATTAAAAACACTAGTGATCCTGCGGCTTACCGAGATTTGTTTGGCTACAGTCTCAATCTAGGGTTGGAGGTATAAGGTTTGAGTGGTAGCGTTCCATTCGAACGCCTAATAACAGTCATTATCCAATACCTGTAATTAAGGCTAATTACCACATTCGAGAAGCAAACAATTTGGAAACATTGGCCAAGCCATCGAACGCCAAATAAAGCAACAAGTTACCATAAGAACTAATATTCCATTCTTGTGTAAAATTGTATCCGATTGAGAGGCGCGAAAACAGACTATATTAGAAGGTTTTGGCGCTATAGGACAAACACTCGCAAAAGGTTGCTACAAGCGGCGGAGACGCTCTTTGCCGGCTTGTGGGACCAATTCGTTTGTTCGATGTCTCGTTGTGAAATTCATGTTTGTGAATATCGTTGAAGGCGAAGAAGTAAATTCAATTATTTTTTGAAATCGAGAGTCGAGCATTGAATTTATACTAAATATGCACATTTCTGACTATTAGAGGGCTCGTGAGAGCACTTTGAATTCGAAAATCATCGATATTCCATTACCTTTCCCTTCACCTTTATATGAGCTTTGGATGGTCCGTATGTAAGTTAAACGATTTCTATTAAAGCTGATGGAAACAATACATCACTACCTTTCAGAAAATTCTAAGCATGTCCATTTCGGGCTATTAGAGGGATCCCGAGATCACTTTGAATTCGAAAATGACCTTACGATTTTGCCACTATGCCATTTCCTCTTTACCTTTAAATGGATTTAGGACGGTCCGCATCTCAGTTAAACGATTTCGGTTATTGATGGAAGGACTAGATATCTCCTTTAAGAAAAGCCTAAGTATGTCCATTTCGGGATATTGGAGGGCTCCCGAGATCACTTTAAATTCGAAAATCACCACACACTTTGGCCACTATGCCATTACCTTTTCATCTTTAAATGATCGTATGTCGGTACCTTTTTAATAAAGACAGATGCAAACCTATTTACGTTGCCTTTTGGACTTATATGTCAGACTGCCTGAGCAGGGAATCGAACCCACGACCTTTGAAACCAAAGGCCGAAGTATTACCGCTGAGCCATACTGACACGGCCTCATCAGTAGGACTTCGACCTTTGGTTTCAAAGGTCGTGGTTTCGACTCCCCGCTCGGCAGTCTGACATATAAGTCCAAAATGCAACGTAAATAAGTTTGCATCTGTATTTATTTGACTCTTGAAAAAGGCCGTGCCAGTATGGCACAGTGGTAGGAATTCGACCTTTGGTTTCAAAGGTCGTGGGTTCGATTCCCCGCTCAGTCAGTCTGACATATAAGTCCAAAATGCAACGTAAACAAGTTAGTATCTGTATTTATTTAACTCTTGAAAAAGTCCGTGCCAGTATGGCACAGCGGTAGGAATTCGGCCTTTGGTTTCAAAGATCGTGGGTTCGATTCCCGGCTCAGTCAGTCTGCCATATAAGTCCAAAACGCAACGTAAATACGTTTGCATCTGTATTTATTAAAAAGGTACCGTCAAACGCTCATTTAAAGGTTAAAAGGTAATGGCACAGTGGCAAAATCGTAAGGTCATTTTCGAACTAAAAGTGGTATCGGGAGCCATCTAATAGCCGAAATGGATACGCTTTGGATTTTCTGAAAGGTGGTGAGCTATTCTTTCCATCAACCCCAACCGAAATCGTTTAAGTTAGATACGGACCGTCCGAAGCCCATTTAAAGGTGAGGAGGTAATGGAATATCGGCGAAAGCGTGTGGTGATTTTCGAATTCAAAGTGATTTCGGGCGCCCTAATAGCACGAAATGGACGTACTTAGGATTTTCTTAAAGCGGGAGATCTAGTCCTTCCATCAACCCTAACTGAAATCGTTTAACTGAGATACGGACCGTCCTAAATCCATTTAAAGGTGAAGAGGAAATGGCATAGTGGCAAAATCGTAAGGTCATTTTTTAATTCAAAGTGCTCTTGGGAACTCTCTAATAGCCCGAAATGGACATGCTTAGGATTTTCTGAAAGGTGGTGATCGATTCTTTGAATCAACTCTAACTGAATTCGTTTAACTTAGATACGGACCGTCCTAAGCCCATTTAAAGGTGAAGAGGTAATGGAATATCGGCAAAAGCGTATGGTGATTTTCGAATTCAAAATGATCTCGGGAGCCCTCTAATAGCCCGAAATGGACATACTTAGGCTTTTCTTAAAGCGGGGATCTAGTCCTTCCATCAACCCTAACCGAAATCGTTATACGGACCGTCCTAAATCCATTTAAAGGTGAAGAGGAAATGGTATAGTGGCAAAATCGTACGGTCATTTTCGAATTCAAAGTGCTCTTGGGAACTCTTTAATAGCCCGAAATAGACATACTTAGGATTTTCTGAATGGTGGGGATCTATTCTTTCCATATTGTTTAATTGTTTCGAAAAGCACTTACTGCTAACCTCTGTAAGTGTTTTATGCAAGTAGTACTGTACAGTTTTGTATTGATTTGCATACACCGTATTTTTTTAACCACTTTCGGCTGACATGTTTACATAAATTTAGTATCATCGTGTAGGTAGCTTGATTACAAACATGTTTTAATCATCCAGAAGCCGATGTAACTCTTTGGAATCCGATGGCACAGGTGAAAGCATAAAGGTATGCTTAATTTCATCGAAAAAACGGTCATATTGGAAAATTGGGGCTGGAAAATTCGGATGAAGTTTCTCAGATGTCTACCTCTGTTTTTTTCAATCTACTATAATGTGTCTGACGCCTGTAACAAGTTTCAACCATCCACTCAAAAATTCCTACGGAGTATAGGCCAGCGACAGGACTATACGACATCTATGTTGGATTAAGACACCTTCGTGGGCGCAACTGTCTAAGAGTGAAGTCTGTTTGACTATTAAATTCTTCCATAGTCTTTTTAACACTTATTTGAAAAAAAAATCGTAATTTGAAAAAAGTTCAGATTTTTCTATATTAATTATTTTTAAACTTGTCTCACGTTTGTAAAAAGTACAAAAAAAAAATCTATACAGTTTTAAGTTCGGCGCCGTATACATGTACATATTTATGTTTCTGTTGTTGTGCACCTATAGAGTGCTACAGCGCGGTTTTTTAAGCCAAATTTTGATGTTGCAAATTTTGATGTTGCAAATTTTGATGTTGCAAACTGCTTGAGTAGATGAACCGACTCAGTTTTGAATAGTACTCGAAGTTTTTAAAAAGAAAAAAGTCTAGCAAAGGAAATTAAATGAATAAATGAAAGAATACATAAATTAAAAAAACTAAATTAAATGAAAAAACTCGGTATACGATCCGGGAAACCTCCGAATATTACAGGGGTCCGAGAATGTTTACAGCATAGATCCCTCTACGGTTGGTGGAGTGTGATAGTTTCTCTCTCACTTCCTGGTCTTTACAAATTAGACTTTGAAAACCAGCGTCTCCAGACATCTAGACTCAAGTTATGCAACTGCTGAAACACGATGCCAAACAAATAAAGTATACAAATATTCATTGACATATGAAAAAGTTTGCTTTGTGTGCAAACCGATTGTTTTTCCGTCTTTTTTTTTTAAAAACCTAACCAAAGAAAACTGAATTTCTCATGATTTTTTTTTTGGGGGGGGGGTTAAGGAGAACAAGAACTCTGTTTTTCAAAAAAATTATGTGGAAAACTACCTCGCAAGAAGGCACTGGTAAATCTTCATCAGCAATGGTAATGACATGTACCGCTAGAAAAAAATATTGTATTAACAGATTTTCTTCTCATTTTTCAATGTTTATATTTAAGTGTCCTTAATAATATGCTGATCATTGTTCTTTGTTTAACTCCCACACTTGAATTGTTCCATGGTTTTTCCAGTAGTTGATATACACATATTTTTCTAATTCGGATTCTAGGCAAAACCCTGCTAATATCCGCATACTATGCTGCTGATATCAGGTTACCATCTTCTTAGAAAATGTCTTTGACGAACTGTATCGACGAGGGTTGACGTAACCGAACACCAGTTGCGCTTGGTCCCCGTCGACTTTTTATATCCTGTGGTCCTGGGTCTGATGACTTTGGCTGTGGACTTCAATATCAAGCCTGTATTACGATGATTACTAATTACCATCTTGTGGTAATTGTACCTTACTCTGTATGCTTTTCCACCGCCATTGTTGTCGTTGCCTAGGACATGCGGCCTGATGGGTCTCCTAGTTACCAACTAACTTTCTTCTTGATACTCGCCAAACTAAAAGGTTTTCCTCGGCGAGTCTTTCGGCTAGTCTATTAGGATTCTTACCATTTCCCCGGACTAATTGTAACCCCAAGCCTTCTTCTTGTCTCTTGGCCTTTGCTGGCTGCCGTCCCTGGCTATATGGTGGGCTAGCTTACAACATCTAAAACCATTAAAACCTGAACCGCTAAAGATGGAGTCAGCCCAATTCTTCCTTATAGGCCTAAGCACCATCCTTTCCATCTCTCAATATGTCTACCACCACGTTCCACCACGTCACATCCGTCGACACAGTACCTGTCACCTTACTCAGAAGAAGGTTATGCACAGGTGCCATTGTTTTTCCCAGAATTAAAGTAGGATATCCCATTTAGAAACTAAATGCAAGAATTTGGCCTAAGGATCACATGAGAATACGATCTTACGATAAAACCACTGAAATGACCAACAATGCGACCTACACTACACTTGTGCAGCACGTATTAAAACTAGAGCAACAGACCCACAATGATTATGACCATAAAGCAACGTAAATTGAGATCAGTGTTTACTTCACATTTTATAATCTCCGATCAAACAATCGAAATTAGCTGCGAAACTTTATAGGGATACGCTAGCTTAAGCATTTTATCATTTACTAAAAGTTGAACAATAAAATTCAGGACTGTTCTAAACCTATTTTTAAATTAAACAGACAGAACACGCACATAGTACGTAAATATTTACATGGATAAATTTACGCCTTTCTTAACGAAAATGCCATCAATGGCGAGTGTTTTATAGAGTTCGTATCCTTGACCTGTGAGATATTTTGTTAATCCCGCCAGTCCCTCGGGGATGTGGTTGTATTCTACCATCATCATGCGAATAATAATTTTTTCAAAAGGTATTGTTTTTAAAACTTTCAGTTCCCATCCTTCGATGTCCAACGATAAAAAGTCAATTGGCGGATAATCCAACGCAGCCATCACTGAATAGAATGGGTAACATGGAACGTCAATCCCTTTGCCATCTCGACCGATTTGACCTTCAGTACCAATGTTAAGAAATTTTGTCTGAAAAACAATGTTTAATTTTTTTAGTCCTGTGAAATAGTGCGGCAGTGCCATCGCAATGCAGTTTCTTTTTAAAA
>JAHWFP010059063.1:0-31604 GCA_023313725.1 Lithobius niger
CCGACAAGCCGCTGTGCCAGTCTACGTGCTCCGCGACAACGACCACATGCTCCGCCTGGGTCTTCGAGCCACCTCTCAGGCCGACGTCCTAAGCACAGCTGCTAACGCCCTCCGTGAACGTCTATACACTGATCCGCCTCCTGAGATACACGCCAGATGGCTCTGCTCATCAATCAGGTCCTCAGGAAAGGGTGTTTCGACACTTAACCATGCCATGAATTGGTGTATCGTGCCCTTTTCAAATCTACCATATTACTCCGAGAGATTGCCCTCAACACAACATCGAACCTGCATGATTCTACATGCCACATCCTCCGGAACCAGCCAATCCATGAATCAGAGTCTCTGTTCCGCGGATTAATCCCAAAACTAGCTCCTCACCTTGATATATCTCACAAGTCGCAACAAAAAAATCGCCAGTTTTCTCGTCAGCGATACGCCCCAACTCACGCAATGATCCTCCAAAGGAAGACTGGTCTACACCCCGATCCCAAGACGTCGCTCCTCCGTCAACGCCGCGATCCTCGTCGCCCTTTCCAGGTGTGCCAGGGCCGCGGTCGCGGACGATCCATGGGCCGATCCTCCACTCCAGATAGGAAGCAACGATCCTCTTCCCGCCCCCAGTCTAAAGGCCGGTCTCGCTATTAACACTCCGCCTCCCCCTCAAATTGTAGGGGGTCGGCTCCGGTACTATGTCAGTGCTTGACAGACCATCACTACCGACTCTGTGATCCTCTCTATTGTGCACAACGGATTCCGTCCAAAGTTTATACGATATTCACCCCCCTTACCTAACCTAACCTTGGGATATGGAAAGCTTGCCATCCCTTCCGCTCCGAGCCAAAATCAATTCCTTCATCGCGAAGCATGCGATTTACCCGGTATCGCATCCTATCACTCCGGGATTTTACAGCAGCATCTTTCTATGCGAGAAGAAGTCTGGGGTCTCCTGGCTAATATTCAACCCACACCCCCTCAATTAATACATCGCCAATCTGCATTTTCAGGTGGAAACCATGACATCGATCCGCGCATCGCTCCTCCATAACGACTGGACAATTTCACTATACCTTGCGGACGCCTACCTTCACATCCCGCTTCATGCCGCTGTCCGGCTCCTTTTTCATTTTATTTTCGACGGGACCACGAGTTCCGATACCTTCCGTTTGGGTTAAACGCCGCATCTTGAATTTTTACCCTACTTTTAAGACCAGTATTAGCACACCTTCATCAACAAGGCATCCACATCCACGCCTTTCTCAACGACTGCTTCTTGCCACATCACGATCTGCATCTCCTCTGTTCCAATTGAACTGCCATAGTGTCTTTTTTTCACAAATTGTGACTAGGCCTCAACCTCCCCAAATCCCGCCTAGACCCGGCTCGGCGGTTCACGTTCCTCGGAGTATTCTTTGACCTCACACAAGCCTCTTTTATGCCATCGCCGGAACGCGACGAGAGCTATCTCTCCGCAACACAAGCCTTCCTCCGCTCGCCATCCCACACATCCCGGGAACTTGCGTCATGTATCATAGGGACCATCGATTCATTCGCCGATCTCGTCCCCTATGGCAGATTGATGGCCAGACATCTGCACCTTTATCGACTAGCAGAATGAGACGATCCTCAAGCCGCACTCCAGCTTCCGGCCAGGATCCCCAGCTGATCCTTCCCACTGTCAATTCTCCATTGGTGGATGGACATCTTAAATGTCACTGCCAGCGTCCCGCTCCACGAGCCGCTTCCTCAGATTCACCTCAACAATATGACCATCTCTGGCAACTGGGATCCAAGCCTCGTGGAACACATCAAGGTCCTAGAGCTACGAGCCGTTCTTCTCGGCCTCCGTCATTGCCAACATTACGTTACAGGCAAACTTGTCCAAGTAGACATTGTAAAAGCTGGCTGCCAAAAAATTTTTGTTTCGCCAACGAACAATTTTTTTTTCTTTAGCGCACCTAAAACGCAAAAAGACCTCGGTCTTAAAACCTCAGCCATTTTTTCAATAATGGACAAAAACGGCCAAACTCTTCACCATTTAATAGCCTGAATCAATATCTACCTCTTGAGGAAGCTTGAATTTAAATATTCAATCTAGAAGATTCACAATCAGCATTTGAAAAACTCAGGAAACCAACCGCAGCGCTCATCGTTTCCGGCCGCCATTATTGTAACTCAATGTATATTTGCAATTTGCATTCATTATTCTTTTAGGGCAAAAAGCCCACAAACACTAGCTTAGTTGTGAATTAGGAGGGACTGCCTTTGGTACTTAACCTCATATACATGTGGATACATACAACCATTTTAAGTGTGATATTTTTTATTATGTTGAACAGCTACAACTACTATGACAAATTTCCACAATGATCGTTACCTGTCTTTTAACTTCCAAATTAACTTATTGCATTATAGCATTTAACTAAGCTAGTCTATTTAATATTTTTATATATTCTTTTACCCCCAGAAACGCTACCATTAGTCCGAAATAATTCGACATCGGCATTCTCACGGACAGGAGTTTTTGTATATATATGTTTGCTTTAAATCTCCGAAAAACTCCTACTGTGACCATCCGAATGTTACCACTAGCTTGTTCTATTAAAATCCGAATTATCTTATAAAGATCTGTTCCCAAGCCAATCCAAAGTCAAACTGTGCATAAAACTCTGTTCCACCTCCCCCCAACCTAGTTGTGGTGTGTAACACTGCAGTTTTCAGTTAAAGCTTGTGAAATTTAATAGTAATGCTTTATGCATTACCCAAGCCAAAGTACTAAGCTTTCACAAGAGCCATTTCCCAATGCAATCATGTAAATATTTATTCCATAATCAACATCTTAATTAAGGCCTTTTCCCAAAGTTCACTTGAGCGAAACTCAATTTGGCCTATCTTTACATGTCCCTACTCCTTCAAGCGGCTCTGCACCAAAACCCTTTGCCAAACCTACTTTCCCAATGTTCTCCTGGCCCTCAGCCAATCAGACCCCCGCAGCTCTCTTCAGCGTCCGCGCTTTGGTCGCGAGAATCCGCTGCTACAGCATAAAAAGCCCCCACACCCCTCCCTCCTCAGCACAGCTCACAGATCTCTCAAGCTAGAAGGGTCACGCCAGTCAGGAGTGGAAACGTCACGTCCAAGGATGTCATTCCGGGTAAAATGGTAGTGGTTCCTATGTTTATGGTAGCTTTTGAAAGTTTAATTTAGGTCCCCCCCAAGTCTAAATTCATAGTTTAAAAGTTTAAACATAACTTCTAGCTTAGAGGAAATTATGGGAGGTCACGCCATTATCGGCATTTTTGGTCCCCTCCCCACCCCATAACATCAGAGTGGTTCTGTTACTAAAAACCAAAACCCTTTCTTGTTTATTTTAAATGGATTTTTAATCTAAACTGACGGTTTGATCTTCGTGGAAGCAAAAGAAACATACTTTATGCCTAACGTGTAAAATTACCGGGCTTTTTGCATCTTAGATTAGTTTTAGGAAAAACTTTGGGAGGTTGTTCTTTTGTTCTTGGAAAACTTAGAAACAGTGGACGGTTGATCTTTGAAAAATACTGTCAGATAGACTGTAACCAGCTGAGGCTGTTCTGTCTTGTGGGTGTCTCCGGGAGCACTCAGTATTATTTTTCTAATTTGAAAATTTGAACTTATTCAAAACACAAGTGTTGTTTTGTCTGAATTGTGAATTACATGTTGTAAATTCAAGCCTTGTTGCTATTTAATAATTTTATTCAAAAGCTGATCTAGTGAACCATAAATGTAAAGTGTGATTTCCATAATTCTGTTGTTAAAATAAAACCAGGAGTTTTAAACTTCAGTTCATTTGCTAGCCGATTAATTGTTTGAGTGTAAAATAAATATGTAGCCCATTTTTAGCTTTTATTCTCCGTTAAACAGTCAAATTCCACCATTGGTGGCAGTGATTACCAGTAGTGTTAAGGTTAGGGCCTTTTAATTAGGACCCGATGTTTCATTCCCCATGCTGGGACAGTAGCCCAAGCTGTGCTTATGCCGTAAAAGTCGATATAATCACCGCTAAAGCTTAAACTGACACTCCATGTCAACCAAGGAATCCGTCGTAGCGTCCGCCGTTACAACTGGTGGCAGTGGTGGGATGAATAGGTGCTGTTCCCGTCAAGCTTTTCCCCCCTGCTATACTACTAACCTAAGTTCCTAGAAGGATGCAAGCCACTTCCAACTAGACGTCTGTGGTCCCAACAAAAACCGCCACGAAGTAGATGCCTGTGACTACGTTATAAAAAGTCACGAAGCAGAAGTCAGTACTGCCGTCAAAAACAGTACAAACACCGCCTAGCTGCACCAACAACTGTGGCGCCAGGAAGCAACAGTTGCCGCTTCATTTGAGATGTCCACCAGACGTGCGATGTCCCAAACCAGCCCGATGCTGTAGGAGAAGCCGTCCGTCCAGGAACCAAGTGCTCCAGTGCAGCCATTCAAATTATTTTGGGTGTGCCCACCAAGGTCACAGTGGAATAGACCACCAAAGACGTTCTACTTCAAAAATAAGTGCAGGACTTCTTGTACAAGAGTGGAAACCGGAAGGACTGACTGACCGTACAGCGATTGTACAAAATTGGGTAAGTGTGCATAGGATTTGCTTAGAGGCCGCCTAGCTGAGTGTTGTAGTTTGGAGCATTTATGCATTTTAGCTATTCATATACCAGAGTGCTAGGGGTCCTTGAAAGTGTATTTTTATGTGCAAACTTACTGGATTAGGAAGAGAAGTTTTTTTAATTAATTCACTCTGGTCAAACTTAACGTAAAATTATTATGCGGCTGCATTTAATTTTGTTTTATTTACAAAACCTTTATTTTGAAACCACGTTAAACATTAAAAATGTCCGAAATGGAAGAATTAGAAGAAATCATCCGTGAGTTACAAAACAAGGACTTAAAGAAGGCTTGTTTAAACTTAGGCTTTACCGTTAGTGATTCTAGAGCCGAATCCCAGACGATCTTACGAGCAGCCCTCGAAGATGGTAAACTTGATATAAGTGAACTCTCCGATGCATTAGCGAACGCTATTGAAAGGAGAGAAGCTGCTATTTTTGCCAAAAAAAGAACTTGCAGCTAAGGAAAATGAACTTTTTCTTAAAGCCGAAGAACTTAAATTAAGAGCTCTTGAGGTAGCGGACGCAGATAAACGCCGTGCCCATGAACTAGCCCTTAGGGACCAAGAAGCCCAAATTAATGATCGTGCCAGTGCTATGGAACTAGCTAAACTGGACAAGCAGCTCGAATTAGCTAAGCTAAACGCTGCTACCTTAAATCTTAATCCTGCTCCAAACTGAGCTAACGGCACTCCTCCAGCTCCCCCAGATCCAGTTGCAAAACATGGTAAAATTGCAGACGTAGTTCGTCTTGTAAATAGGTGGACGCCGAAGACTGAAGTTAACAGTTTTTTAAGGATTTTTGAAAGAACTATGATTAGTCAAAAAATTCCTAAAAACCAATGGACAACCGGTTTACAACCCCTCATGGGAGAGGTACTAATTAAAGTTTGTGATCAGCTTTCTGACACAGAGATGCAGGACTACGAAGTAGTTAAAATTAAATTGCTTGCGCGTTTTGTTCAGACTAAAGAGTCTTTATAATCCCAGTTTCGTTTGTTAGAGAAAGAAGTACACCTGCAATTTCACGATTACGCTTTTGAGCTTGAAACTTCATTTACTCGTCGGTTAGCTTTAGCTAAAGTTAATGGAGATTACTACAAACTTGTTAATCTAATGCTTTTAGAGCAATTTTATAATTCTTGCTCTACCTAACTTGGAAAGTGGATCCCTGACCAAATTAAGTTAGGCACGTTGGCCAGGGACGGCCCAGTATGTGACGTGTTCACAACCCGCAATAAACAAATTGCTATCGAAACTTCCACCCGTGTAGTTAAAAATCAGCCGAGTCAGGCAGTTAAAGTTTTTTCTAAACAGAATAAACCCAACCAAAATCTAGCAGCTAACCTAGCTGGGACTGATAGTAACGATGGCAGTCATACTAGCTCAAATGCTAATACTGCTAAAAGTTCTAGTAACGAGAATACAAAATCGAATGCTAGATCGTGTTTTGAATGCGGATCGTTTTCGCATTTACGTAATCGGTGCCCCGAACTTAATAAAACAGGCCCCGAGCAAGCAAACACATGTTTCCCAGTCGGGAAAGATGCTAGTAAGATTCTACAGGGGAGTACGTTGTCCGGTAGCATAGTGAAAAATAAAATCAATATTTTATGCGACTCCGGAAGTTCAGTTTCCCTGGTTAGCACGAAACTCGCAAGGAATTGGCCACGTTTGAAACGGAAGGTTAGATGTCAAACAGCTTTAACTGACGTAATCGTGGAGTTACAACAGGTTAACTTGTGTTTAACGTTAAATAATGGTGCTAAGCTAAAAACCGTCGCTTGCGTCTCGAAAGCCCGCCAGTCAACCTTTGACGTGGTGTTAGGAATTCCCGGTGGTGAATTGTTAAATCAAAAGCTCGAGGTGGGTGTCACTCCACGTGATTCTGGGCCCCGCTGTAGCAGCGCGAGCCAACCAAAAGATGGGTCGCCTGGCCCCAACCCGATCAGCCCCGTGGGATTGGTCAAGTGGGATTGGTCAAGTGTCAGTTAGGCTGCAAGGAGTCACTAAAGTCTCAGCCACACATCGTTCAGCCTTTGTGTACAGAAGGGCGGAGCCAGCTTAAGCCTTCTGCAAAAGAACCCTCCCCCAGACAACGCCATCTTTGTTTACCTAAATTAAAACCTACAGATATCTTAACTACGCCTTGTCTAAGTAAGATGAAACGAAGTTTGTCAGCGAATGAAGTAAACAATAGTTTAGTCATGGCAGAAAAACCCAAAATTAGCGAATGGCTTAAATTGCGTAGCAGATCATCTCCTAACCTAAAGTTAGAAACGAGCACTACTGCCAAATCAAAGGTCGGCAGCGAACGTGTTCCCCCCTTAATGTTTTGATATTTTTCCAGAGTTTGGTGAAGTAAAGTTGCCTGAAATGTTAATCTAATTTAAAGTCAGTGTGTTAGCAAATAAAAAACTTAAACATAGTTTTTCCCAGTCCTTTTTTTTTGTTAAAAATAGGACCGATGTTTTAGTGTGAATTCTATATCAGTCTAGGGTGGAAATTAAGGCCTAATTATGGCTCTAGCACTGAATAGGTATTCCCAGTGAAACGGAAGTTGTAAAACCTAACCTAAAGTAAGTTTTTCTCTAAATAGATTTTTTTCTTGTTGTAAGTAAATCGGAAATGTAACAAAATGTTTTCCCATGCATGTTATCTTTAAATAATGAGTGGTTTGCCGCTACAACCGTGGCTCCATCTAGGAGCAACCAAACCTAAAATAGAATATTTGCTGAATTTTGTAACGGCAGATGCTACGACGGCTTAGGTGCTTGCACCCGGTTTCCTAGGTTGACACAGAGTTTCAGCTTAAGGTTTAGCGGTGATTATATTGACTTTTACGGCATAAGCACAGTGAGTGCTACTGTTCCCAGCATAGGGAATGAAGCGTCGGGTCCTAATTAAAGGGGCCTAACCTTAATACTGTTGGTAATCAATGCCACCAACGGTGGAATTTAACCGTTTATCAACAGCTAAAATTAAAGATGGGCTACATATTCATTTTACACTTAAACAATTAATCGGCTAGCAAACGAACTGAAGTTTAAAACTTCTGGTTTTATTTTTGACAGTTAAATGAAAAGAACACTTTACATTGGCATTTACTTGAACAGCTTTTGAATTAAAATATTTAAAAGCAACAAAGCTTGAATTTACAACAAGTAATTCACATAAATCAGACAAAACCACACTTGTGATTTGAATAAGTTATCAAATTTTCAAAATAGAAAAAGTAAGGCCGAGTGCTCCCGGAGACACTCGCAAAATTGAACAGCGTCGGCTGATTACAATTTAGCTGACAGTATGTTTCAAAGATCAACCGTCTACAGTTATTTCTCTAAGTTTTCCAAGTACAAAAGATCAACATCCCTCAGTTTTTCCTGAAACTATTCTAAGAAGTAAAAATCCCTGCAATTTTACACTTAGGCATCAGTATTTTTCTTTCGACTTCCACAAAGATCAAACCGTCAGTTTAAGTTAAAAATCCATTTAAAATAAACTAGAAATAGTTGGTTTTTAGTAAGAGAACCACTCTGAAGTTATGGGGGTAGGGAACCAAAAATGCCGATAATGGCATCACCTTCCATAATTTTCTCTAAGCTAATAGTTAAGTTTCAAACTATGAATTTAGAATAGGGGGTCCTAAATTAAACTTTCAAAAGCTAAACTACTACCATACGAACCACTACCATTTTGCCCGGCATGGCGTCCTTGGACGTGACGTGTCCACTCCCGACTGGCGTGACCCTTCTAGCTTGAGAGATCTGTGAGCTGTGCTGAGGAGGGAGGGGTGTGGGGGCTTTTTATGCTGGAGCAGCGGATTCTCGCGACCGAAGCGCTGATGCCGAGGAGAGCTGCGGGGGTCTGATTGGCTGAGGGGGGCCAGGAGAACAATGGAAAGTGGGAGGAGAAGTCGGTTTGGCAAAGGGTTTTGGTGCAGAGCCATTTGAAGGAGTAGGGACATATAAAGGTAGGCCAAATTGAGTTTTACTCAAGTGAACTTTGGGAAAAGGCCTTTACATTAAAGTATTGACTATGGAATGAATATTTACATGATTGCTTTGTGAAATGGCTCTTGTTAAAGCTTAGTACTTTGGCTTGGGTAATGCATTAAGCATTACTATTAAATTTAACAAGCTTTAACTGTAAACTGCAGTGTTACACACCACAACTAGGTTGGGGGGTGGGGGCGGAGTTTTATGCACAGTTTGACTTTTGGTTGCTTTGGGAACAGATCTTTATAACTTTCTTTGGTTTTAATAGAAGGGCAAGCTAGTGGCAACATTCGGATGGTCACAGTCGGAGTTTTGAGGAGAACAAAAACAAAATTACACACACAAAAATTCGTGTCCGTAAGAATGTCGATGTCGAATTATTTCGGACTAATGGTAGCGTTTCTGGGGGCAAAAGAATATATAAAAAGGTTAAATAAACCAGCTTAGAAGAATGCTAGAACGTATTAAATAAATGGGAAGTTAACTTATAGGTTAAATGACAGTTTTCGGATCGTAGTGGAAATTTTTCATAGGATTGCTGCAGCTAAATACAATAAAAAATATCACACTTAAAATGTCTGTATCCAGATTTATGCGAGGTTAAGTACCAATGAAGGAAGCCCCTCGTATTGCGCAACTAAGCTAGTGTATGTGGGCTTTTTTCCCAAAAGAAATAGCAAAAATATAATACAAATGTACATCGAGTTATAATAATGGCGGCCGGAAATTATGAGCGCTGCGGTTGGTTTCGTGCGTTTTTCAATTGTTGATTGTGAATCTTCTAGATTGAATTTTCAAATTCGGGCTTCCCTAAGAGGTAGATATTGTTGTAGGCTATTAAGGGTTGAAGAGTTTGGCCGTTTCTGCCCATTATTAAGAAACTGGCTGAGGTTTGAAAAACGAGGTTTTTGGGTGCTCAGGAAAAAAAAATCCATCCCGAGTTTTTTTGATAGTTGGAAGCCCGGTATCCTTTGCAATCGTTTTTTTCGGCGGACTGACATTACAATTTTAACTCCTAAAACTTCAGAGTCTACTGGACAAACCTGGAAAGCATCTAGTGAATGTTGCTGCATCCAGACAGCATTTTGGTTAAACATTTAATTGTTAAACGTTTAGTTTTCAGTACAAATTGACTGAAAATTATTTTTACCTGCATTTTTAATTTGTTAAATGGAAGTTGGAAGTACATCCATAACCAAAAGCAACTTCCAGTTAATTCCCGTTTTGGCCTAGGCACCTAAATTTTAAGTGCCATATGTTTTACTCTCCCTTTGTGGGAGTATAATTACAGTGATTGTAACGACACTAATTACATATTCATTAGGAATATTCTAAGGGGGTTGCAACTTGTTCCCGGTTGGCCCTTCTTTAAGTTTTCTACGAAATGGCTTTCTTTAAAAACAGCTGTCTGTCTCGCCTCTGAGTCCAAAAGTTCAACTCTGTCGATAAAAGGTTGTTGCGTTTTTATCCATAAAACCTCCCAGTGATGTATTGTTATGTTTTAAGTTATGGGTCATACCTCAAACCCTTTAGTGTTAGTGGAACATGTAAACAAGTTGTTTGGTAACCTTAAACCATTCTAGTGGGAGTAGTTTAACAGTAAATAGAGCTGGTCGTTTACGGCGTACCCATAGTATTAGATTTTCTCACCCCTATCGCAGGCTAGGTTAATTGAAATGCGGCGGAGGGTTAATTTCGCAGTCATCCCAGATAAAAAAAAAATGCAGCAGAGGCAGAATCCGTACGGGACATGTTACCAGAGCAATAGACGGCCTCATTTACTTGTTATAACGAAACAAGAAAATTAACCTTGTAATTTTATAGTGTTTCTTCCAATTTAAATGTCTTTTGCCCCATTTTCTGAATACGTGTACGATTTTCCTGCACGAAGCAGCGTGGACAGTATTTAGTTAATGGCAGCAAAACTAGTGTTCTTAATTTGTAACTTTTAATTTACTTAAAAATTTTCTAAGCCACAAAAACGTTGGTCCCCCAAAAATACAAAACTGCGAAGTCAATATTTTTGTAAACAGTGTGATTTATTTTGTCAATTTTTTCCATATATTTGGCGGTCTTGTTTTTGCATATCTTGTGTGCACTAACCCTTCTATTCTAGCTTTTACTCTGAGTTCTAAGGAACCCTGAATAAAATCCTGTGTGTGGGGGCATGTAAAGGCTAGCCGCCGAAAAAAACTTCGTTTTGCCAACGAACAATTTTTTTTTCTTGAGCGCACCTAAAGCGCAAAAAGACCTCGGTCTTAAAACCTCAGCCATTTTTTCAATAATGGACAGAAACGGCCAAACTCTTCACCATTTAATAGCCTGAATCAATATCTACCTCTTGAAGAAGCCCGAATTTAAAAATTCAATCTAGAAGATTCGCAATCAACATTTGAAAAACTCACGAAACCAACCGCAGCAATCATCGTTTCCGGCCGCCATTATTGTAACTCAATGTATATTTGCAATTTGCATTCATTATTCTTTTAAGGCAAAAATCCCACAAACACTAGCTTAGTTGTGAATTAGGAGTGGCTGCCTTTGGTACTTAACCTCATATACATGTGGATACAGACAACCATTTTTAAGTGTGATATTTTTTATTATGTTGAACAGCTGCAACTACTATGAAAAATCTCCACAACGATCGTTGCCTTTCGTTTTTTAACTTTAAAGTTAAACATCCAAATTAACTTAATGCGTTATAGCATTTAACTAAGCTAGTCTATTTAATCTTTGTTTATGTTCTTTTACCCCCAGAAGCGCTACCGAAAATAATTCGACATCCGCATTGTCATGGACACGAATTTTTGTGTATATATGTTTGCTTTAAATCTCCGAAAAACTCCTACTGTGACCATCCGAATGTTACCACTTGCTTGTCCTTCTACTAAAATCTGAATTATCTGATAAAGATCTGTTCCCAAGCCAATCCAAAGTCAAACTGTGCATAAAACTCCGTTTCCCCCTTCCCCCACCTAGTTGTGGTGTGTAACACTGCAGTTTTCAGTTAAAGCTTGTTAAATTTAATAGTAATGCTTTATGCATTACCCAAGCCAAAGTACTAAGCTTTAACAAGAGCCATTTCCCAATGCAATCATGTAAATATTTATTCCATAATCAATATCTTAATGTAAAGGCCTTTTCCCAAAGTTCACTTGAGTAAAACTCAATTTGGCCTCTCTGTACATGTACTCCTTCAAGCGGCTCTTCACCAAAACCCTTTGCCAAACCGACTTTCCCATTGTTCTCTTGGCCCTCAGCCAATCAGACCCCTGCAGCTCTCCTCGGGGTCCGTGGTTTGGTCGCGAGAATCTGCTGCTCCAGCATAAAAATCCCCCACACCCCTCCCTCCTCAGCACAGCTCACATATCTCTCAAGCTAGAAGGGTCACGCCAGTCGGGAGTGGAAACGTCACGTCCAAGGATGCCATGCCGGGCAAAATGGTAGTGGTTCGTATGTTCATGGTAGCTTTTGAAAGTTTAATTTAGGACCCCCCTCCCCCCAAGTCTAAATTCATAGTTTAAAAGTTTAAACATAACTTCTAGTTTAGAGAAAATTATGGGAGGTGACGCCATTATCGGCATTTTGGTCCCCCACCCCCATAACGTCTGAGTGGTTCTCTTACTAAAAACCAAAACCCTTTCTTGTTTATTTTAAATGGCTTTTTAATCTAAATTGCCGGTTTGATCTCTGTGGAAGCAAAAGAAACATACTTTATGTCTAACGTGTAAAATTGCCGGGCTTTTTGCATCTTAGATTAGTTTTAGGAAAGACTTTGGGAGGTTGGTGTTTTGTTCTTGGAAAACTTAGAAACATAACTGTGGACGGTTGATCTTTGAAAAATACTGTCAGTTAGACTGTAACCAGCTGAGGCTGTTCTGTCTTGCGGGTGTCTCCGGGAGCACTCAGTATTACTTTTTCTAATTTGAAAATATTCAAAACATAAGTATTGTTTTGTCTGAATTGTGAACTACATGTTGTAAATTCAAGCCTTGTTGCTTTTTAATAATTTTATTCAAAAGCTGATCTAGTGAACCATAAATGTAAAGTGTACTTTCCATAATTCTTTTGTTAAAATAAAACCAGGAGTTTTAAACTTCAGTTCGTTTGCTAGCCGATTAATTGTTTGAGTGTAAAATAAATATGTAGCCCATTTTTAGCTTTTATTCTTCGTTAAACAGTTAAATTCCACCGTTGGTGGCAGTGATTACCAGTAGTGTTAAGGTTAGGCCCCTTTAATTAGGACCCGACGCTTCATTCCCCATGCTGGGACAGTAGCCCAAGCTGTGCTTATGTCGTAAAAGTCAATATAATCACCGCTAAACCTTAAGCTGAAACTCTGTGTCAACCAAGGAAACCGGGGGCGTTACAAGCACCTCAGCCGTCGTAGCGTCCGCCATTACAACATCGACAATACCACTCATATTGCCTATCTCAGGAAAGGCGGGGGACTCGATCCCCGAAGCTACATCAGGTCACGTCGGAACTTTTTTGTCTCTGCATCCAGCTTTCGGTCCAGCTCTTTCCACTCCACATTCCCGGCAGTGTGAATGTCATTGCCGACTCTCTTTCCCGACGCACTCCGCCGACCAGCGAATGTGCCTTGTATTCCTCCCTTTGCAACAGCTTCTTCCTTCTTTGGGGTCGTCCCATGCTGGACTTGTTCGCCACGAGGTTCAATACCAGACTTCCCCACTTCATGAGCCCACTCCCCGATACCCGAGGCTGGGCCGTGGACGCCCTCACCATGAACTGGGATCACCTCTTCGCGTTGCATTCCATCCCCACGACTCCTGCCGTTAGTTCTCCGCAAGATTGCATCGTCCCCAGGACGGTTCCTGCTCATAGCCCCGGATTGGCCATCCGCAGTGTGGTTCCCGCTCCTCCTTACCCTTCTCATCGACGCACCACGCTGCCTCCCTATCCCCAACAACCAACTCTCCCAACGAAATGGAGCGATCCTACACCCCAACAAACACACTCTCCGACTTCATGGGTGGCTTCATGGGTGGTCCAACTCCTCCATGCAATAGGCACTTTTGAAGACGAGGCCCATCGCATCGCCTCTAGAGTCGTCCGCGCATCGACGAACAAAATTTATGACAGCCATTGGCAACGATGGTTTCGTTGGTGTGTTACACAACAGGTTGATCCTATCAATCCCCCTGTCCCAGAACTCCGTTTCTTAACATCCTTGTTTAATAGCAGCTTGCGAGGATCCACAATCCTCGTCTATCGATCCGCCCTAAACGCTGTGTTTAAAGCCGCTGGTAACGACGCTCTTCTAAATGATTACCGAATTCCCTCCCTCATATTCTCATTTAAAAATGACAGATCTCGCCAACTCAAACAATTCCCGGACTGGGACCTCTCCATCGTCCTCTCTGCACTCCTCGATCCGCCATACGAACCGATGGCTTCTTGCTCCCTCAATCACCTGACTCAGAAAACAGTTTTCCTCGTTGCTCTTGCGGCCTGCGTACGATGCAGTGAACTGCAAGCCCTGTCTACTACACCAGCAGAGTGCTTTTTTCTAGACAACTATTCTGGTGTAACCCTCACCCCACGAGCCTCGTTCCGAGCAAAAACACAACAACCTGAGGATCGCGAACAAGCTCTGTGCCCAATTCTGGGTACTTCGGTAATACCTCAAAGCCTCCAAGCCCATTCGACATGGTCGTACTCAACTTTACCTGCCCTACACATGCAAAACCGAAGTCACCTCGCCCCGAACGATCGCCACCTGGTTAAAATCTGTCATCGTCCATGCCTACAATGGCCTATATATAGATGGCACTGAAGAAGGTATAAGGGTTACAGCCCATGAACTTATAGCAATTTCTGCATCATGGGCACACTTCAGTAACGTTCTCATTACCGACATCATGGAGGCTACTTCCTGGCGCAGCCCTTGCGTGTTCTCATCACACTACCTCCGAGATATGTCCCGTCAAGCTGACGGACTTTATCACATCGGGCCTTTTGTTGCCGCCCGGCGAGTTCTCTAAACCCCTCGCACTTCTGACTATTCTGTGTGTGGAACCGCTCGCTACCCTGAGGGGGCTTTGTCAGATGGCACCCTCCGCCTTGACAAAGTCTGTGGACTGCTTAAAATAACGTAATGTATATGTTAATCGGCAACTAGAAACTCCAAAATACCAATGTTACCAATGAAAATATACATTACCTTAGTTCCACCCTCCTTCCCTCTTGTCGCCATCTTAACACTAGAGAGGCTCGAAAAGATGAGCATGGCCGCTCCGATCGAGTATACGTAGGAAGGAGGTTGCGCAGAGGGTAGCGACGCGGTCTTCGAATTTTCTCTAGTTCAAACAGCATTGTGAGAAGTAGAATGCTTAAAATAAGGTAACGTATATTTTTAATAGGTAATAGAAATCAAAATCAACCAGGTAACACTGGTATTTTGGAGTTTTTTGTGATTCGGTTTTCTGCAATTACGATGGCTTCCCAGATTTTTTGTTTGTCGCAGTTGGGCTGCATCCCCGATACAGTTATTATGCCATTATAGAACTCGTGGCTGTGAAAACACACAAATAGAAATGAATTAGTGTTCACTCGAATGAAAGAACTATAATTTGAACTCAAATTCCAGGAAACTAGGACTGTCTTTATTCCTTGGTAATATCAGCAAGTAAATGCAATTTGTATTTGAATTGGGCTATGTCTGTGAGAGGTGTGTGTGTGTGTGTGTGGGTGTATTTAATTTCTGTTCTATATAGTCGTTTGTTATTTGGTGTTTGTTTTGTCTTGGTTAGTGGGTTTACATTTAAATTCCGTTTCGTTGAGTGGCTATGTGTATATTTTGTGTGTGATGCATGCGTGTTACATTTGTAATGTGTGAAACATACATGTTCTTTCTTCTAAATGCGATTTTGTTGAATTTCAGTGACTGAGGAACGTTTTTATTCCTTAGTTGGAGCAGAGCTCCTATTTGAATACACTCAAATGCGATCTTTGTGACCGCATCACGAAATAACCACTTTATCAACTAAAACCAGATTTTGGACATTGATAGCGGTACACCTAGAGATGGTTTGTAAAAAAGAAAATCCAGAATCGGACGTGTTGTTGAGGAATAACGAAGGGTGCCAAAATGGGCCAAAAGCCAAGGGCCAAGGTGCCAAGAGCCAGGCTGCTAAAAGATGTCATTGTTTGTTTACGACGTCATGATTTTTTCATGCAAAGATTATTTTGGCGGGTTGAAGTTTCTTTCTTTCTGGTTGGTCTCAGTCCACGGCCCCTCAGTCCCCCAGGCTCTTGGGTCTGCTTGGGACAGTCCAGGGAACCGCAGCTACATAATGAAGGTCTTGCATTTGTCGGCACCCCTCCTGCCTCCAATCTCCTGTCAATTGTTCACAAGGGCGTGGCTGTTGTTTCTTGGAGCCTATATTCGAGCCGCGAACCAACGTCTGTTTGGCTTCGGTCCGCGGTTCCCGCGTGTCTCAGTCCACGGCCCCCCGGCTGTTTCGGTCTAATGGGGACACCCGCATGAACTAAAGTCGCATGAATGGCCATCGTACGTTTCACCAACGTCTCCTACTTCTTGTCACCAGTCCTCTGTCTCCTATCACTTCCTGACATTAAACCTTATGCCCCATTCGGTCTACAGACCGACGTCAGTTCAATTTCGGTTCACAGACCCTTCGAGCCTCAGTCCTCGGTTCCCCGGACTCTTCGGTCTGATGGGGACACCCGCAAGTACTACAGTCACACAGACTACCATTTTACGTTTATCAATGTGTCCTGCAGCTCTCCGTCCGGTAAGCGTATTTACAAACCTTAACTCATATTCAGCACCATTAGCAAATCGCGTCGCCTCATTGGCGCTCTCAGTCACGTGACTCGCAGCAGACTACAACGAATGCATCAGTCGCCGCCGAAACTTTTGCCCTACCCCAGTGTGGACGTGAGTAGCGGATGGAAATTAAACCCCAGCGCATTCATTAAAAGCTATACACAATTCTGCCAACATACTGTAACTTATTTGTGTAATGAACGTTGAAAATGAAGTCAACAGCGCGGTGGCACAGCTTCAGACTCAGAACTGCGAGCTGTGTACGCTCTTCTCGCAGTTTATGTATGGGCAGCCATTTGCTGCTGTTTGAGCATTGCCGACATGGTCTTCCGTGTATAATCTAGTTAGACAATGGTTTGAGGAATGTGACGCAAGGCAACACTCGAGCGCAGGAAAGAAATGAAACAACTGTATTTAACCCGTAGCTACGTCTTCAACGTATAACAGCGAAATACAAAGTCCCAGCGCGAGCTTTGTGAGGGGGCCCCTGGGACCCTGAGCAAAGCGGGCAATCACAGCCCAGTGGTCAGCGTCGTCGGCTCCAAACCAAGAGAATCCCGGTTCGAATCTGAGAACCGATCCGAGTGCATATGGACTCTAAAAAAAGGGTCTGAAATTTTTTTCAGGCGGTTATGGGTTTCTCAACCCTCAGCTAATACGTTTAAAAGTATAATTTAGCTGTTAATTTTTTAAACTGTAATAGTTTTTAAGAAATTGACAGATTTTAAAATTTATTTAAAAATTCTTCCTTTGCTATAGGGAAAAAAAGGGATAAATTTTTAATTATGAATTACGTATCAAGACACACGCTAGTGTGTCACCCGCCAAGATAAATGATAACGCCCACATATACACGAGCATATATTTATATATATATATATATACAAGCATGGCGAACACTAGACACGTTGTGTCTTTACAGCGAAGTTAGTTTGGCTGTTTTCAGCTATTTGAGGATAAATAACAATGCGACAGAAAAGGCTGTAACTTGTTTGATCGTGAGACTTTGGTCGCGTGACAACATACAAGTCAGTGTTAGTGACACAGATTAACGTTTTCTTGTTGAAAACACGATTTGAATAACGTTGATATTTGCCTAATTACTGGCTACTGGTAACGCTTTTTTTGTATCACGAAAATAAATTCTTCCTTGCGGTGAATAAATCTGGTTCTTAGTTCATTTTACACATATTGCTACTGAGAAGTGCTCTTTGCATAAGGCCTCTTCTAATTGGTCAAGTGGTTCAGGGGTTAGGGACCTCTAAACGACCGAATTGATTGTTTTACATTGTTTTATACGTTATTATGCAACAATGCCCTACTGAAAATTAAATAAATCCGTGCGTCTGTAGTACTAATAACAAATACTAATCATATGAAACAAAGGTGACTGCTGTTCTCAAAATCTAACGAAAGTAAAAAAAAAAAAAAAATGGACCAGAAAACTAGATTGGTGTTTCCATCTCATAGTTATTAAGAAAAAAAATGGAATTCATCAGTTTGGACCAAAAATATCTGATATCTATCCCCCCCCCAAAAAAAAAAAATTAAGGTTTCCCACCAAGCTTTTCGCCCGTGTGAAGTCGTGATATCAAACGCCAAGCTAATCCCACCGACTAAGACTTCTAGCAATTAGCAGTAAGCAATTCTCATATAGGCCTATTTCATTTAACCTTCGAACTATTACTCGGTAGGAATAGCTTGGTGAAATAGCTTGGCGTTTGATATCACGACTTCACACAGACGAAAAGCTTGGTGGGAATCTTTAACAAGTTTTGTTTTAGGGTAGATTTTACTTACTGGAATCAGTTAGTATTAACTATTGAACTTGGATCGTTTCAGTTATGAGTAGCCTTCCCTGGAGGCTTAATTGTTTTTTTTTTTGGCCTGTAGGTTTTGGCGTTGCCCAACGAGGCTTCCCTCCACCCCATAAAATGTTGTAATAAAAGTTGTAACTATGAAAAACGCTTTCTGTGCGGTGAAATTTGAACCTGAATAATTTGCCTCATCATAATGACAACATTAAAAGCACACAAGAATAGAAAAAAAGAAACAAGATTAGTAGTAAATAGACCATAAAATATGATGACACAAATCGCCTCAGGGCTGTAGCTAGCAGTGTGAGGGTTGAGGGGGGGGGGTTGAGGGGGCAAGTGCCCCAGACAAGGATGATGGTGGTGTAAACTAGGCCCAAGACAGTTTTAGTGCACTTTTTTCAGAATTTTTTAAAATTTGGTCTTTTACCAAACAAATACGCTAATTGCAAGCACACGCAATATCTTAATTGTAATGTCGGCCTGCTGAAAAAACGATTGGAGAGGATACATGACCTCCAAAGATCAAAAAACTTGTGGAACATTTTTTTTCTTGAGCGTTTCCAACGCCAAAAAGACCTCGGTCTTAAACCCTTCGCCGAATTTTTAATAATGGACAGAAACGACCCATCTTGCAACCATTTAATAGCCCAACACATTATCTAAGTCTTCGGGAAGCCCGATCTCAAGAATTCCATACAGAACTTTCACAATCGCCATTTGAAAACGACTCCAAAATTACCGCAGCGATCCTTCATCATGGCAGCCATTATTTGAAACTTGTATCTTGTATTTTCATTTTTGTTGCTTTTATTTTAGGGCAAAAAGCCCAAAGACACTAGCTTAGTTGTGATTTAGAAGGGGCTACCATTTATGGTATTTAAACTCACATACATGTGGATACAGACAACTTTTAAAGTGTGATATTTTTTATTATGTTGAACAGCTGCAACGTCTATGAAAAATTTCCACCACGATCGTTACCTGTCTTTTAACTTTAAAGTTATAAATCCAACTTAGATGCGTTATAGCATTCACTAAGCTAGTTTATTTATCCTTTTTATATTTTATTAATAATCTTTAGCCCCCAGAACGCTACCATTACTCCGAACTAATTCCACATCGGCAATCACTGGACACAAATTTTTGTGTAAATATTTTTGTCTTAAATCTCTACAAAAACCCGACTGTGACCATCTGAATGTTACTTCTAGCAGATGTTACTCCTACTATGTTACTCCTAATGTTACTCCTACTATTAAAACCAAAAGAAACTTTATAAAGATCGGTTCCCAAAGCAATCCGAAGTCAAACTGTGCTTAAAACTTCGAATCCCCCTCCCCCCCTCCCCCCGCCAATCTAGTTGTGGTGTATAACACTGCAGTTTTCAGTTAAAGCTTATTGAATCTAATAGTAATG
Organism: Lithobius niger; assembly: GCA_023313725.1. NCBI lineage: Eukaryota > Metazoa > Arthropoda > Chilopoda > Lithobiomorpha > Lithobiidae > Lithobius > Lithobius niger. Next base: position 19,682 of record JAHWFP010059063.1, read on the forward strand.
CTTTATGCATTACCCAAGCCAAAGTACTAAGCTTTTAACAAGAGCCTATTCACGGTGCAATCATGTAAATACTTATTTAATAATCAATATTTTAAAGTAAAGGCCATTTCCGAAAGTTCACTTGAGTAAAACTCAAACTGGCCTATCTTTACATGTCCCTACTCCTTCAAACGGGTCTACACCAAGTCCCTTTGTTCAATCGACTTCTCCCACTTTCCATTGTTCTCCTGGCCCTCAGCCAATCAGACCCCCGTAGCTCCCCTGCCCGTTCGCGCGAACTTCCGGTCTCTATCATAAAAAGCCCCTACACCCCTCCCTCCTCAGCACAGCTCACAAATCTCTCAAGCTAGAAGGGTCACGCTGGTCGGGAGTGGAGATGTCACGTCCGTAGTTGCCATGCCGGGCAAAATGGTACTGGTTGTAAGTAACTAGTTTAACTTTAGAAGTTTATCTTTAGGACCCCCCAATTCTAAATTTATAGTCTAAACTTAAATTAACCTCTAGCTTAAGAGTCTTTATGGTTGGTAAGCCTTATCGGCATTGCTGGTCTTTACCACCATAATGTTAGAGTAGGCATCTCTTCCTAAAAAGACAGTTTCATTCTTTGTTCATTACTATAATGTAAACAAAGGGACGGTTTGATCCTCGTGGAAAAATAACTGTGGGACGACTTGAAAACTACAGTTGTCAAATATAGTTGTAACTTAGCGGACGCGGTTCAGCTTGCTGGGTATTCCAGGATTGGAACCCAAGATAAAAATGCTTTTTCTAATCTAAATTAAGTGTTTGAGAATCAACTTCGTTGCTCTTGTTGAAAAATATGAAATTACTAAAATATAAATTCTGTTAAATTGTTTTTGCCAAACTTGTCAAAAGCCAAACTAGTGAACTAAATGTAAAAGTGTTTATTTTTCATTCTCTGATGTTTTAAAATAAAAACGAAGAGTTTGTAAACCTCAGGTTCGTTCCATAGTGATTAATTGTTTCTAGTGTAAATTATCATGTAGCCCATTTTAGCTTTATATTTAGTTTAAACAGTTAAAATTAATCCACCATTGGTGGCAGTGTAATTACCGGTAGCATTCAGGTTAGGCCTTAGTTAGGACCCGACGCTCCATCCCCTATACCGGGACTGTAGCCCATGCTGTGCTTATTATCGTAAAAAGTCGAAATAACCACGCTAACTTGAAGCTAAGAAGTACTCGTCAACCAATGATGTCGTGGGCGCTACAAGCACCTCAGCCATCGTAGCGTCACCCGCTACAACTTGGTGGCAGCGGTGGGATCACCAGTTGTGTTCCCGACAAGCGTTTCCCCCCTGCCATACTACCATGCCAAGTTTCTAGAAGGATGCAAGCCCATTCCAACTAGATGTCTGTGGTCCCGTCACAAAGGCCACGAAGCAGGTGCCAGTGATCAAGTAAACACGATCACGAAGCAGAAGTCGCCCCGCCGTCAAAAAACGGGGCAAAACACCTCCTAACAGCCACAACAACTGCCGGCGCCAGGAAGCAACAGTTGCCGCTTCCAGAGAGGCCCTCCTGCCGTGAGACGTCTCCCCCAAACCCGATGCTGTAGGAGAAGCTGTCCGTAGAGGAACCAAGTGCTCCGTGCAGCCAAGCAGTGGATTTTGTGTATACCAACCAAGGTCCCAGAGGATTAGACCGCCAGAGACGATCTACATCAAAAATTCAGTGCCGACTTCCCGTACTACGGTGGAACAGGAAGGACAGACTGACAACACAGCGATTCTGTGTAAAAGGGTAAGTATACATTGGATATGCTTAAAGGCCGCCAAGGCGAGTATTGTAGTTAAGAGCATTCGTGTATTTTAGCTATTCACATACCAGAGTGCTAGGGGTCCTTGAAAATGTTACTTTTGTGTATTAACTTGCTGGATTTAGTAGAGAAGTTTTTTAAATAATTCGCTCTGTCCAAAAATTAACGTTCAAATTAATAGGCGGCTGCATTTAATTTTGGTTTAAATATATAAGCTTTATTTTGAACCCTTTTAACGTTAAAAACAAAAATGTCCGAAATGGATGAACTAGACGAAATCATCCATGACTTGCCCAACAAAGACCTCAAAAAGGCTTGTTTAAATTTAGGATTTACTGTAAGTGAATCTAGAAGTGAATCAGTACAAATCTTATGAGCAGCCCTCGAAGACGGGAAACTTGATTCGACCGAACTCTCTGACGCACTAGCTAACGCTATAGAAAAGAGAGAGGCTACGATTTTAGCAAAAAAAGAACTAGCCGTAAAAGAAAATGAGCTTTTTCTCAAAGCGGAAGAGCTTAAATTAAGAGCTCTTGAAGTGGCTGAAGGGGACAAACGCCGTGCCCATGAATTAGCCCTTAAGGACCAAGAGGCTCAAATTCGAGTCCGAGACGCCTTAGTTAGGGAAAAAGAAAAAGACAGAAGCCATGTTGGTTGCCATGTTTGCCTAGACTAAACAAACAGCTTGAATTAGCAAGGCTACAAGCTACAAATGTAAATGTTAACGCTGCTCCAAACGGAGCTCCCCCAGCTCAACCAAATCCAGTAGTAAAACAGGGTAAAGTTGCTGATGTTGTTCGCCTCATGAATAAGTGGACGCCCAAAAAACAGAAATTAATAGTTTCTTAAAGATTTTTGAGAGAATTATGATTAGCCAAAAAATTTCCAGGGACCAATGGACGACCACGTTGTTACCATTAATGGGAGAAGTGTTAGTCAAAGTTTGCGACCAGCTTTCCGACACGGAAATGCTCGACTATGAAGTAGTTAAAATTAAATTACTTGCCCGATTTGTCCAGACCAAAGAGTCACTACAAACGCAGTTTCGTTCACTCGAAAAACATCAAGAAATGCAGTATCATGACTACGCATTTGAGTTGGAAACTTTGTTTTCCAGATAGCTTGACTTAGCCAAAGTTAACAGGGATTTTGATAAACTTGTTAATTTGATGCTCTTAGAGCAATTTTACAAATCTTGCCCTAACCACCTCAGAAAATGGATCCCCGATCAAATTAAGACGGGTACGTTGGCCGAAGCAGCCCAACTGTGTGACGAGTATACCACTCGAAACAAGCAGATTGCTACAGAAACTGCCACTCGTGCAGCCAAACACAGCCCATAGCTGCAACGTCAAACCAAGGTTCTAAACCTTCTGGTCCACAGCGTGGTAACTGACGTAACCACAACTCGACAGCTAAGCCCGCTGGATCTGTCGAAGTCAAAACTGACGCCTCTGGTGGGGACTGCCACTAGTGCTAACCCTAACCGTGAGTTTGATCGCCCTCGACAGTATGATGGCAATTGCTTTTACTGCAAACGTCCCGGCCACCGAAAAAACGAGTGCCGCTACCGCATCGCGGCTGAAAAAGCAGCCACAGATGCCGATTGTAATTTTGTAAATACTGCCCCTCCCGAATTAGTGTTATCCAAACATATTCACGAATGGGCCGTTAACGGAACTAAGTGTTTAGTCCTAAGAGATACTGGGTCTACCCATGATGTAGTTCACGTGATCTCGTACAACCCGAACAATTACAGGTGAGTACACGCATTGCCATAATGTTTTAACGGAGCAGACGACCGCACCCGCGATCGCTCTAATTAATATACAGACTCCTATGGAGTTACTCAATCCGAAGCCCTCGTCTCGGACCACATTGGGCCCCACTTTAAAATGTTATTAGGAGTGCTGTCCCAGAATGTGTTGGAGGAAAATGTTTTGTTCCCCTCCCTACGTACGTTAATGCCATCACTCGTTCACAGACACGCGTGAATGAGCAGCTACCCATGTTACGCCCTAATTACCGTGAGATCCCCAGCGATAGCAAGGAGTCAAGCAGCGAGGCTGAACTCAGTGCAGTCCCTCCACAAGAAGGGATGGATGGTTTTGTCAACCCCAAACCAGACAATTTGGATTTAGCCATATTATGCCCACAAACTGAGCAACTTTCAAACTTGCTCAACATTGACAAAACCGAGTTTTGTAAACTCCAACACGAATGCCCCACACTAAAATTGTGCTGGCAATATGCTGAAATTCCCGAAAGTCAGCAAGACGAAAATAAACTATTTTTCGTTGAAAACTATTTACTTTTTCGTAATCCTTTTCGTCCCGAAGGAAGGCTGCTAATTAAGAGGCAACTTGTACTTCCTAAGAAGTGTAGAGATTTAGTATTGAGTACTGCACATGCAAATGCATGGGCTGGCCATCTTGGTCGTTCCAAAACGAAGGAAAGAATACTAACTAATTTCTACTGGCCCAAATGTTGTAGTGACATTGAGCAGTTCGTTCTAACGTGTCTTACCTGCCAGAAAAATGGAAAATCTGGACAGAAGTTTGTTGCCCCCATTGTACTCGTGCCCATGGATGGGGAACCATTCAATCGTTTCGTTGTTGACATTGTTGGCCCCATTAGACCTACTAGTCGAGCAGGCTTTAAATATATTTTATCCCTTCTTGATCCGGCAACAAAATTTCCCGAGGCTGTGCCCCTCAAAGAAGCAAACAGTCAAGTGTAGTTGATGCCCTCCTACTTGTATTTTCACGATTAGGGTACCCCAGTGAGTTCCAGTCTGACTTGGGCTCAGTTTTTGTCTCTGAACTTACAACATTATTCCTTGAAAAAATTACGAATCAAATGTGTAAATTCAAGTGTTTCCCACCCCCAATCTAACGGCGTGGAAAGATTTCATAGAACGCTCAAAGCAGTGCTGCGAGCCGTTTGTCACGAGCATCCCCAGGACTGGGAAAGATGTCTTCCCGGTGCAATGTTTGCACTTCACACCACTCCACATGAGAGCACTGGTTTCGCCCCAGCAGAATTGGTGTACGGCCGAAATTTGAAAGGCCCTCTCGAGCTTGTAAAAAGCCAATAGATTGAACCTGACAGTCACCCATCAGTCCTTGAGTACATCTTGGATCTTTTACAACGATTCACATACCTCACGGGAACTCGCACAAGAAAACATTGTGAAGAGTCAACTTAAAAATAAAACCTATTACGACCGTAAGGCAGTTGAACGTAAGTTCAAAGTTGGTGACAAAGTTTTAGTCCTGAAACCAGCTAGAACCAATAAGTTGGAAATTTATTGGGATGGACCCTGTGATGTGATAAAACGCTTATCAGATACAAATTATCTTGTTAAGAAGTCCTTTGGTTCTCAAAAGGAGACCATTTATCACGTTAACTTGTCAAAGCCCTATCTGCCTAGGAAAGGGTCTAGTAACAACTCGTTTCATGACGAACGTGAGTTTACTCACCACGACCATGTCTGGACAGGCCAGCCTGGTGATGGCCATCTTAATTCCAAAGAGGCCATGAGTCTTTTTAAAAAGACAGGTGATTTGACAGAATCACAGAAAACCTACTTACTTACAGTCTTTGACCGTGTAGACGGAGTCTTTTCTACTTTGCCGGGTCGTACCGACATTCTCACCCACGATGTGGAATTAATCGATTCGCGTGTTAAGCCCTGTAAATATTATAGGCACGCGAAATTCGAACGTGACTTGATTGTCACTGTGATTGAGTGGATGCTCAGTCTAGGTTTAATTGTTGAAACCGATTCCCCTCATGGTTCACCCATGATCATCGTCCAGAAAGAAAACGCAAGCCCACATCCTGTAGCTGACTACAGAGAGCTGAACAACAATACGGTAACTAAAGATTACCTAATTCCCAACATCGAGGAATGTATTGAACGTGCAGCTAAATGGAAATATTCATCCATTTTTGACTTAAACCGTGGATTTTGGCAAGTGCGCTTGACGCCACAGGCCTCCATCACAACTCCCATTGGGAAGTTTGCTCCCCTCATGATGAACATGGGGATGAAAAACGCTCCATTTTGTTTCCAAAAACTAATGGACAATGTCACTTGTGGCATGGAGGAGTTAGTGACTCCCTTTCAAGATGACACCGCAGTTGGGGCCGAAACGTGGCTACAACATCTTGAGAACATTTTTAATTTCCGGTCAAGAAGGCCGGGTTAAACGGTTAAAGCCCAAAAATCTCAGGTCGCTTGCAGCAGAGTTACTTTCTTGGACACGAAGTGGGCAATGGAACTCGCACTCCTTCAGAAGTGAAGGTGTTGGCTGTACAAAAATTCGTACGTCCACAAACTAAGAAAGATGTCCGTTCCTTCCTTGGTTTGGTTGGTTATTACCAACGTTACATTCCCCACTATTCAGAAATCTGTGCATGTCTGACAGACTCCTTGAAAAAGGATGCACCCGATCCCGTTTCATGGGATGATTCAAAGCAAAATGCCTTTGAAACTTTGAAAACTGCCTTAGTGATGTTTCCTGTCGTAAGAGCGCCCGACTTCACCCAAACCTTCATCCTCCAATGCTATTGTTCCGACCGTGGCACGGGCTGCGTGTTGTCACAACAGTGTGGTGAAGATTAACACCCCTGTCTTTACGTTTCACGTAAACTAACAGCCCGTGAGCAAAATTACGCGACTACTGAAAAGGAGTGTGCTTGTTTGATCTGGTCTGTTGCCAAGTTACGGCCCTACATTTATGGGACAAAATTTATCATTGAATCAGATCACAACCCACTTCACTGGCTCAAGCAAATGTCTGGAAAAAACCCAGATTGCTTAGGTGGAGCCTCACCCTTCAAGATTATGACTACACTGTCAGGTACAAACCAGGCAAGCTTCACTTAAACGCTGACACATTAAGTAGATATTTTGTTAAAACATTAATTTGTTTGTTAAAACTCATCATTTTCAGTAAAAATTGACTGAAAATTATTTTTAACTGCATTTTTAATTTTGTTACATGCTTTGTTGGAATTACATCCATGACAGAAAGCAACTTCCAGTTAATTCCCGTTTTGGCCTTCACACCTAAATTATAAGTGCTTATGTTTTACTCTTTTTGTCACTATCAACGTCTCCCTTTGTGGGAGAATATTAACAAAGATTGTAACGACACTAATTAAATATTCATTAGGAATATTCTACAGGGGGTTGCAACTTGTTCCCGGATGGCTCCCCTTTAAGTGTTAAACGAAATGTCTGTCTCACCTCTGAGTGCAAAAGGCTAACTCTGTCGTTAAAAGGTTGTTGGTTTTTATCCATAAAACCTCCCAGCGTTGTATTGTTATGTTTAAGTTATGGGTATTATATCAAAATCCTTCAGTGTCAAATTGGACATGTAAACAAGTTTTTTGGTAACCTTAAACCATTCTAGTGGGAGTAGATTAACAGTAAATAGAGCTGGTCGTTTACGGCGTACCCACAGTATACAATTTTCTAAATCCTATTGCAGGCTAGGTTTATTGTTATGCATCCATCGGTTTTTATCGCAGCCTCCCGGGATAAAAAAAAAAGGCTAGACTAGAGGAAAGGCAGAACGGCTAGGGACGTATTACCAGAGCAATAGACTGCCTCATTTACTTGTTACAACGAAACAAAACCCTTAACCTTGTACTTTTATTCCAAAACTAGTGTGTTTCTTGATAAAATGTCATTTGCCCCATTTTCAAATACTTGTACGATTTTCCTGCACCAGCAGCGCATTTAGTTTGTTGTTTAATTCAGGTTGTTTTTTTATCCACAAAACCTGCCAGCATTGTATTGTTATGTTTAACTTATGGGTCATACCTTAAAACCCTTTAGTGCCAATTTGAACACGTAAACAAGTTGTTTGGTAACCTTAAACCATTCTAGTGGGAGTAGTTTAACAGTAAATAGAGCTGGTCATTTACGGCGTACCCATAGTATTCGATTTTCTAACAACTAATGCAGTCTAGGTTAATTGAAATGCGGCGGATGGTTCCTATCGCAGTCATCCCAGATAAAAAAAAATGACTAGACTTGAGCAGAGGCAGAATCCGTACGGGACATATTACCAGAGCAATAGATGGCCTCATTTACGTGTTACAACGAAACAAAATCGTTAACTTTGTACTTTTATTCAAACCTAGTGTGTTTTTTGATAAAATGTCTTTTGCCCCATTTTCAAATACTTGTACGATTTTCATGCACCAGCAGCGCGGACAGTATTTAGTTAATGGTTGCAAAAATAGTGTTCTTAACTTGTAACTTTTAATTTACTAAAAGATTTTCTAAGCCACAAAAACTTTAGTCCCTCAAAATTACAAAACGGCAAAGTTAATATTTTTGTAAACAGTGTAATAATATTTTTTGTAAAAGGATCCCACAGTCTATCTCATTTTTAGTTTAAAATGAATGAAACCCAGTCTATCTCATTCTGGATAGAATGAAAATAATTTGAGATGGATTTCTCTACAAAGTGATGCTCAATATGGTTTTATTTTGTATTACTTATTGCATGGCTTAGCAGTCTTGATTTTTGCATATCTTCTGTGCACTAACCTTTCTGTTTTAGCTTTTATTCGGAGTTCTATGTAACCCTGAATAACATCCTCGGTATGGGGGCGTATAATGTCGGCCTGCCGAAAAAACAATTGGAGAGGATACATGACCTCCAAAGATAAAAAAAACTCGTGGAATATTTTTTTTCTTGAGCGCTTCCAACGCCAAAAAGACCTCGGTCTTAAACCCTTTGCCGAATTTTTAATAATGTACAGAAACGACCCATCTTGCAACCATTTAATAGCCCAACGCATTATCTAAGTCTTCGGGAAGCCCGATCTCAAGAATTCCATACAGAACTTTCACAATCGCCATTTGAAAACGACTCCAAAATTACCGCAGCGCTCCTTCATCATGGCCGCCATTATTTGAAACTTGTATCTTGTATATTTTCATTTTTATTGCTTTTATTTTAGAGCAAAAAGCCCAAAGACACTAGCTTAGTTGCGGTTTAGAAGGGGCTTCCATTTATGGTACTTAACCTCACATACATGTGGATACAGACAACTTTTAAAGTGTGATATTTTTTATTATGTTGAACAGCTGCTACTTCTATGAAAAATTTCCACCACGATTGTACCTGTCTTTTAACTTTAAAGTTATAAATCCAACTTAACTAGATGCATTATAGCATTCACTAAGCTAGTTTATTTATCCTTTTTATACTTTATCAATAATCTTTTGTCCCCAGAACGCTACCATTAGTCCGAACTAATTCAACATCGGCAATCACCGGATACGAATTTTTGTGTAAATATTTTTGTCTTAAATCTCTACAAAAACTCGACTGTGACCATCCGAAAGTTACTTCTAGCTTATCCTACTATTAAAACCAAAAGAAACTTTATAAAGTCTGTTCCCAAAGCAATCTGAAGTCAAACTGTGCTTAAAACTTCGAATCCCCCTTTCCCCTCCCCCCCTTCGCCAATCTACTTGTGGTGTATAACACCGCAGTTTTCAGTTAAAGCTTATTGAATCTAATAGTAATGCTTTATGCATTACCCAAGCCAAAGTACTAAGCTTTAACAAGAACCTAATCACGATGCAATCATGTAAATACTTATTTAATAATCAATATTTTAAAGTAAAGGCCTTTTCCCAAAGTACACTTGAGTAAAACTCAAACTGGCCTATCTTTACATGTCCCTACTCCTTCAAACGGCTCTACACCTAGTCCCTTTGTTCAACCGACTTCTCCTCCCACTTTCCATTGTTCTCCTGGCCCTCAGCCAATCAGACCCCCGTAGCTCCCCTGCCCATCCGCGCGAACTTCCGGTCTCTAGCATAAAAAGCCCCCACACCCCTCCCTCCTCAGCACAGCTCACAGATCTCTGAAGCTAGAAGGGTCACGCCGGTCGGGAGTGGAGATGTCACGTCCGTGGTTGCCATGCCGGGCAAAATGGTAGTGGTTGTGAGTAACTAGTTTAATTTTAGAAGTTTACCTTTAGGACCCCCAATTCTAAATTTATAGTCTAAACTTAAATTAACCTCTAGCTTCGAGTCTTTATGGTTGGTAAGCCTTATCGGCATTGCTGGTCTTACCACCATAATGTTAGAGTAGGCATCTCTTCCTAAAAAGCCAGTTTCATTCTTTGTTCATTACTATAATGTAAACAAGGGGACGGTTTGATCTTCGTGGAAAAATAGTTGTGGGACGACTTAGCGGACGCGGTTCAGCTTGCTGGGTATTCCAGGATTGGAACCCAAGGTAAAATGCTTTTTCTAATCTATATTAAGTGTTTGAGAATTAACTTTGTTGTTCTTGTTGAAAAATGGAAATTACTAAAATGTAAATTCTGTTAAATTGTTTTTACCCAACTTGTCAAGAGTTATCTAGTGAACTAAATGTAAAAGTGTTTATTTTTCATTCTCTGATGTTTTAAAATAAAAACCAAGAGTTTTTAACCTCAGGTTCATTCCCTAGTGATTAATTATTTGTAGTGTAAATTATCATGTAGCCCATTTTAGCTTTATACTTCGTTTAAACAGTTAAAATTAATCCACCGTTTGCCAGGGATTGCCTTCCCTGTCATGCTGTACTCCCTCTCTTCTTAGTATCCTGCTCGGGCACATTATTATTACGTTGCATACTTCATGTATAACTGAATTAACTCAGAATTAGTAATAACTTACTTACCTTTAAGTAGACGAGTAACACTCTTCTTAGGTTAGAAATCAACTTCAAACCCTAGGCCGAGGCTAATAACCTGAAGACTATTGAACAATATTACAACTCTGTTAATTGTAAAAACATCAGTTTCTCCTTTTGTTACTGACTGATTGTAATGCCTACAAATTCATCTAGCAGGTACATTACTGTTGAGTTATTGTACTAGATAATAAGCAGCCCCCTGCTCTCTGTAACACACTCCTTGTTGGATTGTTGCTCCACAGTTGTCACCTCCTTTTTGTTGCTTTTTTTTTGCTCCGAACGACTCGTAAGGAGAAGGTGTAAAATTACTATAGCACAGCCTTAGTAACACTGCCAATGCTGTGGGAAAACAAGATGGATGCCGTGTAGCCATCTTTGTAGGCCTAAACTACAAAACCAGCTATGATTTAGTCCTTCTCTTTATCTCGACGACTACCATTCAACTGAGAGTGCTGTAGTAGATACTGCGACGCGAGATAGCGCCAAAAATTCTCTAAGAACTCCCTTCCGGGAATTACAACGAGTTTCCCCGTCTCAGCATGACTAGGCCTGTATGAACTTCTCCTGTTCCAATACGGGGGCTAGTAGAAACCGTCACAGAGCATCAGAAAACGAGTACAGAAGGAGCAACAACCTGACATGTAAGTCCCTGTTAACTACTGACTAATAAAAGAAGTTCACTCCTTGGTTGAGGAGCTCAAATCAGGATTCCTTTCTTCCGTCTTGTCAACAAGTTCATCTGGCTGAGAGACATCAGTCTAGGCAAAAAAATTCACGTGCCTCTAATCTAAAAATCAAACTCTACCTTTTTGCACCCCTCAGCGAACATAACGAAGTGCTTTTTCCGGTTGTCAGTGTGTATGTCTACGCCGATGAACTTAGGTTAAGAGGCCAGTATGGATCTACCACGCTCTGCTTCTTTCAAGTCAGGCCAAGCCGTCCGTCCTGCTGCCTAAGCCCTGTATCAGTCATTCAGTCTGAAGCGTTACACCTCTACCAGTACGGACTTCGCTTGCCCGCAACAGAGGGTAAAGTTGTTACAGCCAATGCTCTAACAACTGATACCCTAACACCGTTGGTGGCAGTGTAATTACCGGTAGCATTCAGGTTAGGCCTTAGTTAGGACCTGACACTCCATCCCCTATACCGGGACTGCAGCCCATGCTGTACTTATTATCGTAAAAAGTCGAAATAACCACACTAACTTGAAGCTAAGAAGTACTCATCAACCAATGATGTCGGGGGCACTACAAGCACCCCAGCCGTCGTAGCGTCCGCCGCTACATAATAATCTTGATGAAGACAAAAATATAAGCCATTCTGACTTTGTCACCTCTTTTCATTTTTTTGCAAGTGGATGAGAGTGGCTGTGCTTCTTCTGTTTTGATAGTTTGAACCGGGGGGGGGGGGGGGGGGGGGGG
>JAHWFP010059064.1:10058-20165 GCA_023313725.1 Lithobius niger
CAGACATGGAAATCAACCCCATCACCTTCATTACCGATGAAGAAAGAGACAATTCCGAGAATATTCTAAATCTAGTTGCAAAATAAAATTACTTCGATTTTGTCTTTTGTCTGAAAAATCTGATACAGGTAACTTTTTTTTTAACTTAAAAAAAAATTTTTTTTTCTTAGAAATTGTAAATACAAAAGCAAGATTATATTTGACGTCACAAATTCAGTGACGTCAAATTGTCACGCTCCTGTTAATACACCTCCCCGTCTTATGTGATGTCATTTGCAAAAAGTGACGTCACGCGTGCTTCACCCCCCCCTCACCCCGTCACATTATGTCACAACTTTCCCCATTCATAAAATGACGTCACAAACGTACCCCGATCCCCTTTGTAACTGATGACGTGGTTCACTACTAGGATTTCTAAATCTAGCTGTAAATCTGGTAGTAACAAGTCATCAGATTTTCAAACAATACAAGAGACAAAAATGTGACTAGCAATTTTATGTTGCAACTGTAGAAGAATAGCAACAAAAAAAAAAAAGAAAAAAGTCATCAGATTTTTCGATGACCTTTACTTCTAAGGTCTAAAGACTAATTTATATTACAACTAGACGAAGGGCAAATAAAAAAAAACGTAAGGTGGTCAGAATTTTCGAAAAAAAAACCAAAAATCTGACAAATTTTGTGTTACAACTAACCGAAGAAGAATAAAAAGGAAGGCCATCAGAGTTTTTTGGACAAAAGACAAAAATTGGACGAATATTATGTTAAATTAGGGAAGAAGCAAAAAAAAGTACGGTCATCAGATTTTTTGAACAAACGATTAAGATTGGGCTAATTTTATGTTACTACTAGACAAACAACTAATAAAAAAGTAAGGCCGTCAGATTTTTCTAACAAAAGACAAAAATCGGACTAATTTATACTTCAACTAGACGAAGAGCACAAAAAAGTAAGGATGTCAGATTTTTCGAACAAAAGACAAAAATTAGACTAATTTAACGTTACAACTAGACAAAGAACAACCAAAAAAAGTAAGACTATCGGAATTTTAGAACAAACGGCACAAATCGGACTGATTTTATTTATTTATTTTTCTGCTCTTGCATCTTTTAACTGAAAGTACACAAGCAGTATTACGTGAGACATCGTAAATTTGTGTGTGGGGGCCGTACCCCATCCTACTCTCACGTGATATCATTTGTGCACTGTGTCTTATATTGAAAGGTTGTCACAGTGTAGCTTTATTTAGTTGAGAGTGAAGCTGTAATTTCTCAGGCTTTACCCTACCAACCACATTTCTGGTGTAGGGTTAGCTGGTACGTGCCACTGTTTTCCCCTAAGCCAACTCCACAGTCAAGGGACTTGCAAAGTAACGTGTGGTGGGGCTTGTTAAGGGGTTCCGGAAATTCCAAGTTAAGCGAAATTGATGGAATATGGCTAGTAGTCGTGGTTCAGCTTTGGTTATGCTTCAATCTTAAAACTTGAGCGATAGTATGCTCAGGCTCGCCTGACGTTCAAGGGCGGCACTAACCCTGGATCAGGGCCTAAAATGGAATACCAACAGCATGAGGCATACTTGGGAAAAGATGGATTTGGGTTGATTCATGTTTCCACGGCTAGGCAAAATAGCTATGGGGTTGCAGTGCTAAAATACAGCAACAGAGTTGGTCCGGTTTGATGTTAAGTTTGGGGATTGGGACAGTTGGGGAATAATTCAAATTAAACGGCCGAAATTACCTTTGGACCAGGAATGGCTGGAGGGCAGAGGCGGAATGAAGTTTAGACTAATGCCTAATTGTTAGGAGCACCAGGAAGAAGTCCAAACGAGCTCGAGCCCCTACAATTGATGTCAAGCATTATGTGCAGACAATTCATAGCTATGTATTGTTACAGCAATTGATCAAATAGTATTATCTCGACTAACAATGAGTATTAATTTTGGGTCATTACAATTTGATGTCATGTGGGCTTGGAAGATTTCACGAATGATGTCATCAGCGAAACATTGCTGGGGTGGTATAATTTCAACGTTGAAATCCGGAATTAAACTCGCAACAGTTGGGAAATTATTGATTCATTCTCAACACAGGCTCCACCTCACAACTGCGTCTCTTTCACGTCATCTGACGGCTTTTAGACTTTTTGGTGTTAAGTCCTGCATGTATCTTGGTGGCTCATGGGGTTCGACTTGGAGTCCTCTTGGCTGGTGGTGACTATGACCATGACTACGACTATTCGGTTGTGCTTGCTCAATAGTCTCATTATTGAGGGTCCCATTGCTCAGTCTAAGGGGCGTGTTAGGATTTTCAGAGGATTTAGTGGGACTTTCGGTTGAAAAGGTGAATAGCTTCTACGCCAGGCTGGAGCATGCAGCTGGGATCTGCCCCGGTAGCATATTGCCCGCCCAAGTAACTAGGAAGTCCTGGGTTCGATTCCCATCGGGGGTAGTTCTTTTTTCTTTCTTTTAATATCATTTTAGGGTAGCTTGCAAGAAAACACTTAGAATCAAAGGATCAGAGGTATTAGTAGCCTCAAATACCACAAGAGCCACGCTTAGAATTGGAAGAGGTAAAATGTGATATCCGATTAAGTTTCTAATCTACGGCAAAACCGGATCAAGAAGGTGCCGTCTGACTATACCCCCATTGTAAATTATCATAGATTAGCAATAATTTACTGGCAATTAGAGTTTTTGAAATCAAATGCTGTAAAAATGGAACGGATTTGTTCTGTACATCGCCAGATAAAAATTGACGATACTTGCCTAGAACATTAAAAAGTGTGATACTACCCTAACAAACCCACTCTGTAAAATTTCTCAACTTGCCAAAGTGCTTATGCATGCGGGTTCTGTCGGTGCTAACAGGCGGATGTTAGCGGTTTCGTCCGTGTTCACAGGTTAGCAGACATTAGAGGGTTCATGTCAATGGCAGCAGATGAAATCGCTAATGTCCACCAGAGTGCATCGTTAAAAGCCGCAAATGTTAGCATTTTTGTGCAGAGTGCATGCGGCATACCAGTGGTGCCCCAAGCTGACTTTGCGTAAAATTTTCATTCAAGGTCATCGAAACATTATCTACGTAAGTATTAAAGACAGAGACATGGTTTAAATTGAAGACGTTTAGGGAACGAGGAATGGACGTCAATAAAAAAATGGAACGAAAATCGATTCATTATTTAAGGAGTACAAAAATCGTAAGCGGTAGCTGCACACCTTGCGGACTTCACTGCATACCACTTGCGTGTAGCATAGCAACTGTAGGCATGGAAACGAAAAGTATCTTATTCTCACAGATGTCAGCGTACAATTTATGGAAATATAAGAAACTGAAACTGAGCTTGAATACACTTTTCAAGGTCACTGAAATAACACTTTGTCTGTTACGTCTATAAGTATTAAAGCTAGAGGCAGGGATCGAATTGCGAACATGCTGAGACCAACGAATTAGGCCACCCGCGCACTAGGTGGCCAGGTCGCGCAGCCAGTGGTCATCGCGGCCCAAAAACACGGCGAAGTGCCGCGCGGCCACGTCCGTTTTCCCTTGATAATTCTCGGTCATGTGGTAAAAAATGTACACTGAGCAAGTATGGTCGCCCTGCGGCCGCCTGCACGCCACCCGGGATCCCAGTTTCTGCCACGACTGTCTGGCCGTGGCAGCCAAATGCACGTTGCTACATATACCACAAGCATTCTCGTTGGTCGCTGCGACCTGGCCGCCGTGTGCGTGGGGGCCCTTAACGTCAATAAAGAAACACAGAACGAAAATCAGTACCCCACCTTAAGGAGATACAGTAAATTTAAGTAGTAGCTGCTTAATCTGCAAATTTCACTGCACACCACGTACACACCGCACAGCAACTGACGGCATAGAAAACTATTTTAGTACAACAGATAACAACGGGTAAATTGTGTAAACAAAACACCATGTCTTTCTTGTCACAGGCTAAATGGTGTGCTCAATATGCCCACCATGACCCTGCATGACAGAATTTGTTGGCAAAGATGGTCACGTGCCGTTTGCAACACGTCATTTCCATTCCTTGCAACATGCAGCTCTCATACAATTTCTGAGCTCATCTACATTCTGTAGAGGGTTGGCATACGCGTAATTCTTTATGTAGCCAACAGAAAAAAGTCCAACGGTGAAAGATCTGGTGAGCAGGCATGGTACCGTAATGGCCCAATCTGGCCCGTCAATATTCCTAGTCTCCAAATGAATGTTCTCCAGGAGTTCTGAGCCATTATTGGCATGTGAGATGGAGCACCATTTTGTTGAAACCAAGCTTGAGCCACGACTTGAAAAGCCCTATCTTCAGCTCCGTCCACAACTGTGTTCTTCAGTAATGCTAGGTGTCACTCACTGTCGATTTAGAATCACAGAGCCAAGAATTCGGCTAACAGTATATATCACACCCAACATTCACCACTGCACCTGGTTGTGATCTTGCAGTATCCCATGTGGATTCGTCGAAGTCCAGAACTATTAGTTATGTCCATTTACAACGCCATCATGCGTTAATTTGTCTTCGTCAATTTATTTAGGCGTGCTGCGGAGTTGTGAATAAACATAATGCATCTGGACTTCGACGAATCCACATTGGATATTGCAAGGCCACATCCAGGTACAATGATTATGGCAGTTCATCCATATAAGTAGATCGTCGGGTTACAGTGCTTGTACTATCTGCAGAAGGTAAGGATGGAATTTACTTTTTTTTCAGCATCGTGGCAATCCACATTCAATAGCAACGATGTTCACGCTAATCCAAGGGTTGACTTCGAGGTACGCCAGACCATCCTCATTTTGTCCGCCTTTTCTAGGAACAGCTTGGCGTTTCCGCTTTTGAGCGCAACCCATCTGTCATCCAATGACGTGCAATATGCTTGTCACTTTGGTGTCAGGAAATCGTTCCGTGTATGCGCGCGCAGATCGACGTATACTCCCGCTACAGTCTCTGTACAAATAAGAAGTAACTACCTCAGTTAGTTCATCATTGGTGTAGGTTTGCATTTTTTTTTCGTACGGTGTGCAGATACACCTTTATGCATTTACGTTTCGTCGGAGTGGCATGACCCGGATTCGAACTGGCTACCCAGTTCGTCTCCAACTCACATGCTTAGCACCTTAAGCAGTACGGCCACATTCTCCACTGGCAATAACGATAACTCACTGAACCCGTTATTAAGGTCACAACCGTGACCAGGACTCCATTCGACCTATGTTCTCGGCCATAGGCAATGGAGAGGAAATACCAATCAAACTCTCAAAGAGGATGCGGCCGTAGTGGTTAAGGAGCTATGCAAGTGAACTGGAGACGAATTGAGCAGCCGGTTCGAATCCGGGTCATGCCACTCCGACGAAACGTAAGTGCATAAAGGTGGCTTACTGAACTGCGTTATTTCTAGTGTATAATTTTCTTTGATGGCTTATTTCCAATTTTCCTTACTGTTACAGAGCTGTGTAGCCTACTTTACATCTACCTGCCGTACAAAAAAGATGCGAACCTAATGTACAATTTCTAATGTACAATTTTTGCTGATGGCTTATATTCAATTTTCTTTAATGTTATTTACATCGATTTGTGTCTATTTGTAGAACTCTGTAACAGACTGTGCAAATAGGTAGTCTTTTCACACATTTCAGAGCAATTTCATTACGCCATTCTATAAGAATATTACAGCTAAATCTACCTTAACAAAAGTTTTAAAACATTTTAATCAGCTCATGCCAATAATGTAACCAAAAAATAACCAAAAAACCAAAAACCAAAAACCAAAAAATAAACTGCATCTTGATTTGTAATTTTTTTAAACAAAATTATAAAAAAAAAAGTCTATAAGCCAAATTAACAAAAACACCTTTATCACGTGTAGATATGCCAACCTCACCGTGTTGTGCAGTGAAGTTTCCACGGTATGCAACTACAACTTAAATTCACTGTATCTCCTTTAAGTTTTGGACCAATTTCAGTTCTGTTTTTTTTTTTTTTTTTTTTTTTATGATAACTCCTTGTTCTGTAGATGTTTGCAATTCGAGCCATGTCGCTAGCTTTAATAAATAAATACAGATTCAAACCTATTTACGTTGCATTTTGGACTTATATGTCAGACTGCCTGAGAAACTAAATTCCCCGCTCAGGCAGACTGACATAAAAGTCAAAAAGGCAACGTAAATAGGTTTGCATCTGTATTTATTTAACGCTTGTTGAGCCTTTGGCTTTTCCGTCCTTAATCTAGCTTTAATACTTACAGATATAATGTTTCGATGACCTTGAAAAGTATACGTTTACGTTTACGTAAATTGTCCACTGTCACCTATGAGAATAAGATACTTTTCGTTTCCATTCTTTCAGTTGCTCTGCTTAAGTGCAAGTGGCGTGCAGTGAAGTTTGTAGGGTGCGCAGCTACCACTTATGCTTTTTTTATCGCCTTAAGTTTAGGACAAATTTTCGTTCAGTTTTCTTTATTGATTTTAATTCCTCATTCTCTGCATGTTTGCAATTCGAACCATGTCTCTACCTTTAACACTTATGGAGATAGTGTTTCGATGACCTCAAAAAGTATATTCAAGGTCAGTTCAGTTGCACCACTAGCATGCCCCAGACATTCTTAACTGAAGTTATGTAACCATACATGTCGTATCTGCAACGCTTTGGGAGTTATTCATCTGCTGCTATTGAGAGGAAAGACTCCCAAGACTGTTTTTTTGTTTGTTTTTTTGCAAAAAAAGCATAAGCATAAGCGAGCTTTTGTTGCCTGATGCCATTCAACACAGATCTGTACAGCCAAGAGTCAAAAACGAAAACAAAAGTAATCCTTGACTTCCCTTTCCCCACAAGTTAACCTTTTAATGCACGGTTTCTCATTCTTAGTCACTAACTCTTCATTTATGTTAGTTCGTTTATGTTAGTCACTAACTCTTCATTTATGTTAGTTCGTTTATGTTAGTCACTAACTTTTCGTTACGCTGCGCAAACTAAAACCAGACGGACTGCTTGAGGTTTTCTCTTTAAGTGCAAAAAAGTATTTTAATACAAGCTGTTCCCCCGGCATAACATACGCCGGTCTAGCCAGTTCCCGCACACCTGAGCGAAATACTGTAGGGGGCAATATGGAATAAAAAGGGCGCCGACTGCCTCCTGCCTCCTCCGCCGGACTCCCCTGCGAACTGTCCCCTGCCCCTCCCCCCCACCCCGGATTCCCCTATTGTGTGGTCTGAATATCCCCATCCCCGCTTCCCCTCCCTTTGAACCCCCACCCCTCCCTCTCCCTCCCTCCCTCTTTCATTGTAGTGCATAATAATGATGAATTTGCTTGCCCAACCTAAGCGTATTCTATATATAGATTCCTGCCACTATATCGAGCGATTCTTCAGGAAGCTAAAACGCTAGCAAACTGTTGAAAAGCGCGACACAATGGCACGAAAATTAATAGAATATAAATAACATCAATTAATTTGTGGGTGTGTAGGTTCAAGGTACGTACGTATTCATCCCCCTAACAGGTTAGAAAACCACAAAAGACATCAAAATGGAAACACAATATAATAACTTTCGGCTAAATAATTACAGCTCTGGTCACCTAAACAAACATTGGAACAATAAAACAATGAGTTAAACAAATTTCTACATAACCATTAATAGTAGTAGAACAATAAACACTATAAAAAAAGTCGCACAAATTGTTAATAGGTGAAACAAATTTTCAAATCTTTGCCTGTTAATGTTGTGTAGAAGTCAGTGGTTGGTCGGAATCCAATATGGCGGAGCTATTACAACATGTAACCTTGTTTTAATCACATTTTCATCTGATTTTTAGTAAGTATGTCTGAAATGAACCGAATAACTTATTGTATGTGTTCATAACTCATTGTTTTATTGTTACAATGTTTGTTTAGGTGGCCAAGACAGTAATTATTTAGCCGAAAATTATTACATTGCTTGTCATTTTGTTGTCTTCGTGGTTTCCCACATGTCAGGGGCTGAATTCTTCCCGTAATAGAATTTATTGCATTTAACGAGGAAAACTCCAGCAGTCTGCTTTTACTTTTATTTATTTATCGTTATTATTATTTTTAATACATTTCTTGGTGCCTTAAATTCAGAAAGCAAAGGCTCGTATAGATAAATTTACTCGAATTTTGAACCATACTGGACGTTTTAGAAGAAAAAAGACATTTAATATGGAGAGTACCAAACCACAGGCTTCAAATCAGGAACTCCCCGATCATCGAGATGAATAGATACTATCCAAAACAGAACCGAAGGGAACACTAACATTTTAATTAGGTACCAGACCTATAAGCATCCAAATTTTGGCACTGGACAAAGAGGCACCCAGACAAATAGGCACTCAGACATATAGACACCGGACAAATGGGCACCATCATTTTTTATTGAGCTGAATTGACCTCAAATTCTGTATCGTTTGTTTTAAATCCGGGACACTTATTCGTATGGCGCCATTGAAGGGATGGGGGGGGGGGATTTTTGCATTATTTTCGAAATTGTTCGTGGTGAATTGATGTTCCAAATTACATTGCCTTGCTCGCGCTACCGCGCTTGCTGCGGCTAACACATAACATCTGAGCTGCTCGTGTAATGGAGATGCCAACATATCTTAAGCGGTTTTGAATGCCACGAAAATTTTCAGGCAAATATTTTTTTCACCCCCACTCCAGCCCAATTTTAAACAAAAATAAACAAACTTGGTGCTTATTTTTCCGGTGTCTGAGTGCCTATTCGTCCGGGTGCCTATTTATGCAGGTGCCTATTTATATCAAAGTGCCTATTTGTTCATTGACTAAATTAAGCTGCCCATGTGTCCGGTGCCTAATTATCTGGCTTCTCTGTGTCCGCGTACCATAGGAACCGTTCAAGTATTACGTCATCAAGAAATTGGCCATTTTTAAGCCCCCCTCCCCCTTCGTCATCGATCGTCATCAATTTCTCACCCCCCCCCTCCAGTATTACGTAATTTCTAACGTTACACCCCCCCCCCGAGGGTTTTTTTTTACCTGTATTTTCATGTAGTTTTCTGATGATTTTTTTTTCGTTTTTCCATCTTTTACTGGAATGACGATGCTTACGTCATCAATTGGCCACCTCCCCCCCCCTCGTCATCAATCGTCACCAACTGTCGAACCCTCTCCCCCCTTCCTGATAACGTAATTCTTTAACGTCCCCATTAGATCGCACAGCTGCTGAAGATGCTTGTCTTTCACACTAACCTGGCCTGCACTACACCAAGCTGGGCTATTTCGGGATCTCCCTTCCAAAACCTGCACGGTGTCTTTCTTTGATTACTTTTGGATGTTTGACAGCTCCCAGCCGAAGCCATGGCACCAGAAGTTGACAGGGACACAGGGATTTTCTAGTTAAATCTAAATAGTAATGTCTACGATCTTTTACATGCCACAATCGAAAAGAGCACGAGGCATCACAGAGACCTTCTCTTCCATAAAATTTCTGGGATGGCTGTGGTAACTGGAACCCGGGTCCTCTGGCATATGAGAGTCGTGTTGACATTCCGGCCACCTTACTCCCATATCTTCCAGCAAAGAAGATGAGCTCTGCCACTGCTCAACTGCAATGGCCATGATATTTTCTTTTTTTTCTCGTGCGGCAGGCATTGGACAAAGACGGCCACATCTATCGCCACAGATACATAAACCAAGTAGAGTCGGAATTACGTTAGCAATATTTTTTGCTTAACCATTTTTTTTCTTTTTACACAATTTTTAAAAAATAAATCATTAGTAACCTGGTTCTGTGAAACACTACCTCGGTGCCCCCCTCCCTCCCCCTTCTAAAAAAAACTTATTTTAGTAGTATAGAAGTGTTATGAATGTCGTTCACCAGTCTTTCGACTACCATCTTTCAGTTCATGGCGCGTAAAATATATTTGGACGCCATTTTAAGTTGCCATCTTGTATTTAAGTTACAACAAAACAAAACAAAAAAAAAAAAATAAGATTTTTCTTTAAGAAAATTATTAGGAAGATTATTCATAACTATAAGTTTCTGTTCAATCTCATGAACGATTTAGACGTTTAGAGCGGTAAAAATCCGCTTTTTCAGACGCGAGTTCAGCCACCACCTTCAATATTT
>JAHWFP010059064.1:36794-96377 GCA_023313725.1 Lithobius niger
TAACAGTTTGTCTTTATCTGGTACCGTTCCGCAGATAATGGGCTCCCATGTCTGCCACTTCCGCTTCATAATTCCGGTTTTTTTTTTATTTCTTTTTAACTTATTTTTGGACGCTGCTGACTCTAAGGGTGAAAACCATTTGTCTCTATCTGGTACCGTTCCGCAGATAATGGGCGCCCTTGTCTGCCACTTCCGCTTCATACTTCCGGGTTTTTTTTTATTCCTTTTATCTAATTTTTGGACGCTGAATCTAATGGTGCTAACAGTTTCATTCTATCCGGTACCGTTACGGAGTTGACAAAGGTGACGGACGGACATATTCTTGCCATAGGTTTCTCAGCCGTTACGGCTGTACAGAAAACTAAAACGGATCCCGTCAAAGCAGAAACTGACATGAATGCCTTTAATTCTCCCCACGAATGCAGGGAAGAACTGATGCGCTTTGTTCGCGTCGCTCACTCTGTTGGCGTCGCACCATGCTACAGAATGTTTATTTAGATTGATCCACAGAGTATCACAAAATCGTTGTACCGGTTCTATATTTATCAGTTCACATTGACCATACAGTAAACAATTTCCCATCAAAATAAAATTCCAGGCAAACAACCAGAATATTCCTCGATTTAATAAAAACAGACTGGAATTTTCGAAACAGTACACGTGTTTGTTTGTCAAAAATAAAACTATCATAAAAAGAAAATCAGAGCTTTAAAAATCGACCTATTCGAAGCGCGATTTAATTATCTTTCATTTGGTGATACTCTCACCTTTGTAGGTGTCTTGGTTCAAGAGGAGTAGAGGTAAAAACACTTACGCAAGCAAACCGTACTTTCATAATGATGTAGATCGTCAATGGAACTTGGAATAGTAACTGTCTGATTCAGGATAATTTTGCGTTTGGCGTATCACGATGATTTTTCTAGATCTTTTGAATCGACACTGTATTGAAGATGATAATCTGACCCTTGCCAACTTGGAGCTACAACCCAACCGATTTACCGATACCATTACCTTGTTATGCAAACCAATCCAAATAAAATTACTTGTAAGGCGGAGCAATTTTAGTTTGCTCTACAACGAAAACTGAATATTTATAGCAACGAGTTTGTCAATCCATCCGTCGTCTTTTCCGACTCCGGAACGGTACCAGATACAGGCAAACGGTTTTCACCATTAGATTCAACGCCCAACAATGAGTTAAAATGAATTTAAAAAAAACGGAAGTATGAAGCGGAAGTGGCCTACAGGTGACCGGAAGTGGCCGACAAGTGAGCCCGTCATCTATGAAATGGTACCAGATAGAGACAAACTGTTTTCACCATTAGATTCTACGTCCAAAAATCAGTTAAAACGAATAAAACAAAACCGAAAAGTTGAAGCGGAAGTGGCAGGAAATGTACAAAAGACCGGTTGCAAGTAGGTAGTCCCTGCCCTGATTTGTGTATTATAAAATTTCACCGAGTAGGTATCTTTTCTTTCCAGTTCTTGCCCTGTAACTACCACCGAGTGAAGTCTCAACACGCTAACTGGGTAGGCGTTGGAATACAGCAGAATGGGATTAAAGCTCCGTGCCTCACTCGCGGGCAGCGCTTACATCGCTTTTGGCGCCTCAGTCAACGCACCTCCGTTTCGGAAAAATAGAAAATAAAAAACCATCGAGGTAGGGGCAAACCTGTAGTCCAAACGAGTAAGCAAGGGAATCAGAATTTGGCGAAGGATTGATGTGAGCTATTTCCTGGAATACAGATTGATGAATACCGTCTACCTGCTACCACGTTTTTAAATTGATTTACAGCAAAGGTCTTAATTACTGCACGTAAAGAAAGCATTATTGTTGTACTTCATGGAGAGCATGGGAAAAAAACAATTGATTAAAGGGACGCACCCTACAAAAAAAAAACAGGTTTTTTTTGGAGGGTGTGTTTCTTTAATCGCCTGGGCTTGTAGTCCACAACTATCGTACACTCCATATTATCATTGGAGTATGTCGTCTCGTCTTTGGCTTTAATATTGTCCAACACTTTTCGGTTCTATGGAACTCTTTATAATACGGCAGTGGTTACACGCAATTCGACCCTAAAATAAATTTTTTAAGTAACTTAACTAAACTTTTCTACCAATTCCAACATGACGTCAGCCGTCTTTGATCAATTAAGATATCCCAACCATGAAATTATGATGCGCAGCTGATATCCAAAAAAGAGTGATGGCATCTAAAAACGAGGGTCGATATCGAAAAACGAGGGCTGGTGTCTAAAAACTAGGGCTGATATCCAAAACGAGGGCTGACATCCAAAAACGAGGGCTGCTATCTAAAAACGAGTGCTAATATAAAAAAAAGGGGGCTGATATCCAAAAACGAGGGCTGGTATCCAAAAACGAGGCTGGTTCTAGGCTGGCATCTAAAATCGAAGGCTGATGTCTAAAAACTAGGGCTGGTATCTAAGAATTAAGGCTGATGTCCAAAACGAGGACTGATATCCAAAAACGAGGGCTGGTATCCAAAAACGAGGGATGGTATCCAAAAACGAGGGCTGGTATCCAAAAACGAGTCGGGTATCTAAAAACTAGGGCTGACATCCAAAACGAGGGCTAACATCCAAAACGAGGGCTGACATCTAAAAACAAGGGCTGGTAACTAAAAACGAGAGCTGGTATCTGAAAACGAGGGCTGATATCAAAAAGCGAGGGCTGGTATCTAAAAACTAGGGCAGATAGCCAAAACGAGGGCTGACATGCAAAAACGAATGCTGGAATCTAAAAGCAAGAGCTGGTAACTAAAAACAAGGGCCGAGGGCTGGTATCCAAGACCGAGGGCTGGTATCAAAAAAAAAAGAGAGCTGGTATCCAAAGACGAGGCTTAGTTGTGAAGTAGCTTATTGCAAAGTCAAAACAGGAAAGTTTATTTGTGTTACTTTGCTGTTTTGACTTCGAATCAGTTAAACCTTACCTTAAACATCAAACGAGCTCGTTTTCGTTTTCTAATTTAATCTTCTTACTAACAGCGTACAGTACATCCATGTCATATTTACTACATCTGAAGTAAATGAGCTGAATGAGACAATCGAAGCGATGAAATGGAAGGGTGCAAGTTAACGTTGTTTGTGAACTGAAGCCTTACGAAAAACACGTAAAGTCAGGGCGTGGTAGTGACAATCTGAAAAGCCCCAAAGAGCTCGTAACTCACTATTTCCCTTAAATTGTTTTTAGATGTCAGCCCTCGGAAAGCAGGCGATAACCTATGTTTACCTGTAAAAGCCATCTGCAGCATAACGAAATATATAATATAATATAGGAATGCCCAAGCATAATACTAGTTGTGATCGTGGAATTTCGCGGCTTCTGCAACGATGGTTCCTAATTTTGTGCGTTACGCCGCGGCATGCTGCTACACTACAATAATTTAGTTTTAATAATTCTGTATTCAGTTGCGTACTTACCAAACACTGAAGCTTGTCTAGTACGAGTACTGGGACTGGATCCGAAAAGGCTGACATTAATATATCGTTGCTAACATTCGTAAATTTGTACAACCCACTCAAAGGGGTGTAAAGGGTAGCGTCTAGCACCGTCTCGATTAAAAATGCAAGAAAATTAAAATGTATTTCGAACGCCTTTGATTTATAGCGTAACGCCCAAACATCCTGTCTTTGTTACGCAGGACGAAAATTCACTACAATAAGTTCACCAGGACAAAGAGAAAGCGAATAGGATTCGAAAGCACGGAAATTACGTCATTTTCCTTGTTGGAGACTGAAAAAAAGAGAACACAACGAGTGTATGACTTCAGAACTGGGCGGAGAGAATTGTTTATGTAGGATTCAGAAATGGCATGATCTACACAAAATTATCCTTTAGTACAGTTCAGAAAACGGACTAAGTTGGCACGTGTTGGAATTCTTTCGAAATCCCACAAAACTCACTTCCGTTTATTACTGCAACGGCTCGTAAACTCTCGCCCACACTGTTCTAGGATATTGACTGTAAAGTCACCATAGCTGTTAAGAACACACTTTTACGATTCATAAGTGGTATATTTTCCTTAACACAGTTTGAGGTTTTGAAATGCGAAAAAAAAAATTAATTAAAAATATTTGAGCAACTTACATTAGAAATAAATTAAACCACCGTAGACAATACAGAGGTGTATTGTAAAAATTATGACGCAGGACGTGTGGCCTGGCCATATCGATAAAGGCGATATGACTGTGATCTGGTTAATGGACTGGTTCGCCAATTCAAATCCGGGTCACGTCACTAGAATGAAACGTAAGTGCATTTCTACAGGGTGAGCCAACTAAAGTGTTACGAGCCGATATCCTAAGAATGGCTAATGATGGAAATGCAATGATGGGTGTGAAGGGGAACGTTTACACGAGAAAAAAGGAATGACCTTGAATTAATATTTAAAGGTCATCCTCGCGTTATCGTCCAAACGAGATACGATATGGCAAAAAAGTAAATTAGAAAGTTGGACGCAAGCACACAATACGACCAACAACAACAACAAAAAAAACAGATTCAAAATCGAATAATAAAATAGTTACAATGATGTTTAAAAGCTAACTCTGAACATGCTGGCTGCACTGTAGTGAAGCTTACTACCGAGAAGTTGGCTTTACTACAGTGCAGCCAGCATGTTCAGATTTAGTTTTTAAACATCATCGTAACTATTTTATTTTTTATCCGAATTTGAATCTGTTTTTTTTTTTTGGTAACATATTGTGTCCTTGCGCCCAACTTTCTAATTTACTTTTTTGCCGTATCGTACCTTGTTTGGAAGATAGCACGAGGCTGACCTTGAAATATTAATTCAAGCTCATTCCTATTTTCTCTTGTGAACGTCTCCCTTCACACCCATCATTGCATTTCTATCATTATTATTCTCTCATTAGCCATTCTCAGGATATCGGCTCGTAAAACTTTAGTTCGATCACCCTGTATATGATTTTCGCTGGTGGCTTCTTTCAGCTTTACCTGTAACGTACATAGGTTGACACTTATTTTTTTTTTAATAAAAGGGAAAATTAGAAAATTGAACGAATGCCATAACGAAAATAACTAAAACGAGCAGGGTCATTCAAGCGCGTTTGAAAGTTCACAAATGAGTTTTTAATTCCCATTTAATTTTCTGTACCGGTAATTTCTTCTCAGTTAAGAGAAATAATTTAGAAGAAACAATCATTATATCTTTTGAGTGCTGATGCATTCATCAACGTCACTTGCTTGTGATTCTAGCAAAACTAAATCTAAGCGAGTCTTACCCTGTCGCGAAAAACCACGACAGTATCACGATGGCCAATTTTCGAGATCCTGGCAAGATCTATCAAGAAAACCTCAAGAATGAAGATTAGGGACGGAAAAGCCAACGGCTCAACAAGAGTTATACAAATACAGATTCAAACCTATTTACGTTGCCTTTTGGACTTACAGACTGCCTGAGCGGAGAACCGAACCCACGACATTTGAATCCAAAGGCCGGAGTCCTACCGCTGAGCCATACTGGCACGGCCCTTGAGGGCCATGTCAGTATGGCTCAGTGGTAAGATCTCGGCCTTTGGTTTCAAAGGTCGTGGGTTCAACTCCCCGCTCAGGCAGGCTGACATAAAAGTCCAAAAGGCAACGTAAATAGGTTTGCATCTGTATTTATTTAAAACAAGAATGATGGTGTAGGCTTTAATTTTCTCGGTGCAATTTTCTTTAGTTTACATTTAGATCATCCGTGTACGTGATTTTGTAAACAAGATTATTACAGTGGAGTTAAGCACCGAAAATGTTCAGTATTTTGCTGCATGCATGTGTCCATCGTCGTTCTCGTCACTAGCTAGGTGCAGCAGCATCAGCACACTTAACCACATTGACACGTCATGGCACGTGCGCCGCATGGATGCAAAGTATACTTTACATATACGGTACCTTTCTAAACGACCAAACAGAGCGATCCAAACACACCACTGTTGGTGACAGTTTGGCTCATTCCCTGCTAATATTCGTGTTGATGCGGCTTGATTGACGTCAACATCGTCAGCGATGAATCTTGTTTCGTCAAAACTGTTTCCTCGCGCATGCTCAAACCTCCACCCCAGCAAACCACCTCTCGGAGATGGTTCGCAATTTGGCATTGCTCTCGCCTGGTCACATCTATTAGCCAATCCTGGTCTAATCCATCAGCCAGGTCTGGTCGCGGTGAAGGTATGACGTATCGCATACTCTGCTGAGCTTGTTGAGCTGTATTTAGAAAGGTACTGAACGGCTGACGCAACATCACTGCGCAAGCGCGACGTCAAGTTTGGAGCCAAACTGTCTCTAACAGTGGTGCGTTCTGTTCGCTCTGTTCGGTGCATTAAGAAGGGACTGATAATGAATGGGATGAAACCAGTCATAAGTCATATGGTAAAACAATTCGTACCTATATTGAGCGTTATTAAATTTAACACATACGCGCTATTATCATCACTGGATCTCGCGCTGAGAGTCTTTATTGATAACTTGTCTCTCGTTCGAAGTAAACTTACTTACTTACTTACTTTAAAAAAAAAAAAAAAAAAAAAAAAAAAAATACACTACGTTGTCCAGAGCGATCTGAGAAGCGTTTTAGCATCGAGGTAAAATTCCCGGACATTACCGGAAGTTGACTGGCAATGCAGAAGCTGAAAATCTTCTAAGATCGTTCTGGACAACATAGTGGTTCAAATAATGACTTAGAACGTGAGACAATTTAACAATAAAGACGTTCAGCGCAATTTCCATTGATTATAATCGTGATTATAAAAAAAAAAAACGGATTTTTCTCCAATATGACTTCTGGCTGGTTTCACCCGTTTCATTATACTATATATAGTACCACAGCCCCTACAGTAAAGGCAGGATAAGCTTTGCCATCCACAATACTCTGCTAGAAGGCGCGACAAATACCAACGTGAACAGGTTTGCCAAGTGGCGTCATCGGTTGACAGAATTTGGAACCCTCGTTGGTTAGTTTGAAATTTTGCCGCTTGATGTAAGAGATGGCAGCACCTAGCAAACTTGCGCTTTCTTCTATGTCAATGGTTGATTTTACGCGCCTAATTTTGCGTGATCTGATCCAGCCTTTACTGTAGGTGGCTGTGATAGTACTCTGTATGCATAATGTGCGCGAGCAAGAACGAGTCCCTGTGTACTTAATCGAAACATTGTTGCGTACAGAAGTAGCGTACGATAGACGCGCTGTGTGTTGCATTGGTGCAGACACGGTTTCCTTCCTAAACGAACAAATTAGCACCAAATTTAGCGACCCGTTCTTCATACTGTGACCAGTGATGAGTGATGTCGTGGTTTATCGTAGTACAGGGGTTTATCGTAGTAGTTAAGCAACAAGATCATGCACATCGTGCTAAAAACGAGAAATTTAGCACACTGTTCATTCTCGGGTGCAGGTTGCTTTAGGTTTGACACGTTCCCAGTGGAAGCTGTGGCGCCAGAAGGCGAGAGGGACAATTTTGCTAGGTAACGCCAATCGGAAATTCCTAGGATCTTTTTACATGCCACAATCGACATGAGCAGAAGGCATCACAGGGCCCTTCTCTTCCCAAAAATGCCAGGGGTGGCTGAGATCAGGTTCGAACCCAGCACATGAGATGGACGTGGTAGCCATCAGGCTATCTTAAGTCATTCTTAGCAGTGCAAATAGAACTAGCTATAGAGCTATAGATACACGATACATTTCCCTCGCCCCCCCCCCCTCACCTCGCCCCCCTGAGGCCCTTCCTTGAAGCTTGACAGTAAATTCTGGCAGATCGAGAGAACCACAATCATGACATTTGGTACACAAGTAACTCTTAGCAGTAAAAATCGAACTACCTATAGAAAATCTCTCGAGATACCACACCATGGTCTGCCAGCTCACCCCGTCCTCAGAACCCCTGAAGCTTAACCAATCAATTCTTGCAGATCGACCTACGAACCCACAACCACCAGGCATGCAGGGATGCCGGAACCTTGACTCTTGTGCATCGCCATTTGCTGCGACAAGTTTCTTTCTGGAGGTTGCTCCGACGTTCACACAACGAACTGGTTGTGGACTGCAATGGAGGCTTTGATCGCTGGGACACCCCACTTGACACGGTCATCAACAACGGTCTGATGGAACTTGGTAAATGGAGCGAGATATCCACAAATGCCGACGTCCGAGTACTTCGCCAGCTCGCCATAGACCACGTTCAGGGTGTCGCAACTCTTTCAGACTCTTTCAGGACCTTTCAGAGGTGTAAGCTTCTCCCTAACCAGTCGCCAGACGTCCCTATTGTTTTTTTTTTTTTTGTTTTTTTGTTTGTACCTAGTTGTACGGTGGATTAAGATTAAATAAATAAATAAATAAAAGTATGAAATTTAGTACACAAGTCACTCTTAGCCGACCAGACATGGAACCCGTATAAAATACCGGCGGGGGCCCCAACGCCCCTCTGTGCCCTCTCCGTGAAGCTTGACCATCCAATTCTGGCAGATGGAGTTAAGAACCTCAAATATGGTACACAAGTGATTCCTAGCAGTACGTATCGAGGAAAGGAACGGGAGGGGATGGAACAGAGAGGAACGGTATGGGAGGAACGGAACGCGAATGTTTGGGATATTTCGATGGGGTTCGATTTCTACTGCACTGAATGACTTGTGTACCACAATGCAAGCTCCTATAAAGTATGATCAGCAAGAATTTGTTGGTTATCAGCCTAATACCTCGTGCTAATGTCAATTGTGGCATGTAAAAGATGATTAAGATGATTGGAATTACCTAGCAAAATTGTCCCATGCTTCTTCTGGTGCCATGATTTCGGCTGGGAGCACAACAAAACTACTGCCTAATGGAGGGGCAGGGGGGGGGGGCTTAAGGTATCACGGCGGGGTTCCATAGCTAGTGCCATCCGTTTGTAAGCTAAGAATGACTTGTGTTCCAAATTTCGTGCATTTAGCTCGATCTGCAAGAATTGGTTGATCAAGCCTCAGTGGGGTGCTGAGGGTGGCTGGCAGCCTTGGGGGGGGGGGTATTTTGAGGGGGCTGTATAGCTAGTTCGATTTGTACAGCTAAGAGTTACTTGTGTTTTAGATTTCATGCATTTAGCTCGATCTGCAAGATTTCGTTGGTCTAGCCTCAGTTGGGTTCAGAGGGGCTCGGGGACCTTGGGGGGGGGGGTATCTTGAGGGGGCTATATGGCTAGTTCGATTTGTACTGCTAAGAGTGACTTGTGTACCACAACTCAGAATTGTTAGCAAGATCAGCAAGAAGTTGTTAAGTGTACAGCCTAAAGAAGATAAAAGTACTCTTCGATTCCCACGAAGGAAAACCCAGTAATGAAATTTTGTATGAAAACAAATTATTTACCTTTAGGATGCTTTACAATTTTAATATTATTATGAATAAATTTGTTGATCAAACATTCCAAATACGAATTGAAAGACCTTCAAGAACTAACACTGCCTGGCGAAGACACCGTTATGGCGAAATTCTTACGGTAAAAGATATGTGTCTCATACTATCCCTACAATCCTGAATGAGATACCACTCAATCTAAGAGAAAACCTGATAAGTAAAAATATTAAAACACATATTAAAAATTGGATCATTCAAGGATTAACCTGACAGGTTAAACGTATATAATAACAATACTAGTCTTTTACAATACCAATTTAGATTTTTTTCTTGCATGTATTCTACAAAGTTATTGCAATTTTAATAACACTAATTATTCATATTTTTAGTAAACATCCGAATTTGTAGGAAATCTTGTAAATATTATATGTTTACATGATATATTAAGTTATTGTTCAGTGCACTTACAAGCTTTTCTTCGTGCATTTATTGACTCTGTTATATATACATTCAACTGAATAAAGTATTATTATTATTATAAACAGATCGTGCAAAATTCCAAATTCCCACCCAAATTCCCCGGCGGCAGATGTTAAGCGGAAGAAGTACCACCATTATTACAGTTGTTTTTTGCCGCATGAGGGAGGAAACCGGAGTACCCGGAGGAAACCCTGGTGCAACGGGAGGGAAACAACCGGAGAAAAACCCGTACATATACACTTCCCATCGCCAGGATCGAACCCGGGTCTGTACGAAGCCAGAGATGTACACTGGGACCAGGACGCCTATCGAATCTGACGCCCCAGAGCTCGAGGCTACCCGTGCACAACAAACAACCATTGTAAAACAACCATTTTGTTTGAATGCACATTAATTATCGTTTAATTGTGTAATTTTCATATACATAGCAAAAATACATTTTTTTTTAAATTTTGTTCTCTGAACAACAGCATACGATGTTCACATAGAAGAGAAGCCAACAAAGAAGTTTACAAATTTCCGATGGTAGTAGCTACCATCTTTTTAAGGGCACCTAGTACTGGAGTAGCGGGCGGGCTCATGGCGTATAGCTGTTTTTTGAAATCCGAGAAATCCGATGTATAAACCTGAAAATTAATAAATAAAAGCCTTATTAACATTACAAAATGAAAAAAAAAAACATTAAAAAAACATTACAAATGATAAGGGCGGTTGCAGACGGACGACAAAACGCGCGACAATTGCAGACACAATCTTTCTCGTTTGTGGCGCGTTTGTGGCATAAAAATCGCACTCGATGGCAGGTCAGGTAAAAACCATGGTAATGTACTGGGGCGTTCACACACAGTGGCGCGTTTCTGCGTCTGTTGGTAGAACGCCCGCCCAAATCGCCTGCAAGTGCCCCATACTCGGTACTTTTGGAGTCACGTTGCGACTTCAGGGGCACACAACCTGTTGAGTGATCGGTCGGCTCGTTAAGCTGAGTACCCTGCTGGTTTTGTTTGCGACGTCTACTCTCGAATGGGGTCAGAATTGTCAGTAAGTGCGGTGAAAAGCTACTTGCGCGTTTATTGTCTGAAAGGTGACGTCGATTCAGACGCGCTAGTGGTGTCGTTTTTTTCAGCGATTGTCGCGCGATTTGTAGTCCGTCTGCACCCACCCTAAAAGTCGAACATTAGCTAGTCCCACTTGTAGCGCTGTTACTCCGTTGTCTTTGAAGAACTGAGCGAGCAAGACGAGCGAGGTGTTGGTTTAACACGTCGGTCTAGTATTTTCTTCGTTCTTATATTCCAGGTTTACCTCCAATGCCTGGGCCGCGGGGGGGGGCCCCCCCCCGTAAAAAAAAAAGTTGCTGAAAATGCTGAAAAGTTGCTCCATGTGCCCGAAAATGCTTCACAATGTGCGAATTTTCAGAGCTCCCACACCCCCTGGCTGGTTATTAATTTTTTGAGTACCACACGGCGCCCCTTCAAGCATTGTGCCCCTCCCAAAATAAATTCCTGCGTACGCCACTGGTCTTTGCTACAGTTAGTTTAAAGCAGTGGCCTCTGCTATAGTTATTTCCACGAACATTGGAAAAGTGAGAACGGTGTATGTCGGTGAACACACGCAAAATAGAATAAGTTAATCAAAGGTCCGCTATTAGACGCCTATATTCAAGGGACTCAAGGTGAAGATACTTGAGACGTTGCTCGTAAGACAGATTCTAACAATCTCGTAGAGTTTTTGTAAATGAGCTATGATATCTTGAAAATTGTGAATTCAGCCAGTTCGTCTGTACAAGTTTCTCAGCTAACAGGAACTAATACTTCAGGGCCTGCAGGCAAAGTAGTCTGGTCTGTCATAATCAAAATCGTTCCAAACGCAGACGACCACAAACATAGTCTGTTGTGGTTGGAAAGTCGTCCCGAATACTCTTCCCTGCCGAGCGATCCGTCCCGATTAAGCCGCTTCCGTAACAAGTGACGTCACGTTTATACTGTTTAGGAATGAACTCTATGCTTCAGCGTATACATTAGCCTATGTTCATCACCAAGCTTACGTTGTCAAGGGTGTTACAAGGGTGCTTCAAGTTGAAAATCGGCTGAGAAACATGTCTAGTTCCTAATAGTCATCATTTGTTAATTATGTATACATAAACGATGGGCACTTTCATAAACCCATCAAACAGCTCAGCGCTGAAGCCCCACTTCCTCAAAGCCGGGGGGGGGGGGGGGGAAACTCTAGCAGCTCCTACAGTCGCAAAGTAACTTCACACAACGGTTACTAGCACACCGCTAGACAAAGTCTGCTGACGCACAGACAACACGGCGCTGGAAGTCGTAGCTTAAGCCGAAAGACTCTCATTGGAGTTCAAAGACGCAGGCAAACAAACATTGGGCTGTCGCAAACTGCCTAAACAATTCGTGGTATTTTTACAAACCGCGTAACGGTATGGCAAATAAAATGTTAGCTTACACAATGCACTTTGACGAAATTCGTTCTCCCACGCTCTCCTTATTGTTATTTGCCGGCCATTTTTAAACTACACTATTGCAACGTAGGGTGGCTTATTGGAACCATACTTGATCCACACAAAATATTTATGAAACCGGAACAGGATGATCACTGGCACGGGCACAGCTACCATATACAAGAATTTATAGGATTCTTGCCATATATCGTCCTAGGTTGCAATGTGTGTTATCCGGTGTTGGAACTCCGAAGTTTCGGTTTCATGAAAGCTTTGTGTGTGTAGGAAAAAGTTGTGTTTGTCTGAATAAGTCACCGTAGTTAAGAATACACGTTTCCTCCTGTTTGCCTCCGCTGTCAGACCTAGGACGATATATGGTAAACTGCGTTTACCGGACTAGCAGATTCACGGCTTAAGGCGCAGCCAGCATCAATACCACCGCTTTGAGATTATAGTATGGCAGCCGCCATAATGATTAGCACGGGGTACACAAAGTTCGAGAAGCACAAGTTTGACGAGTAGGGAAAAACACGCATGGCTACAGTTACACTGTGATACTCTTTGCAAATTTATCCTAGCACAGGAAAAAAGTTTACACTAATTTTATAATAGCTGTTCGATTTTAGAAATTAATTTTTGCATAATTTTTAAGATATACAGTGTTTTCACATTTTTGGTAACCTGCTCAATTCATATTTACGTGAATCGTGAATTACGACAGAAATGATGAATTATGAGATGCGTATTCTAGAACGATATGTAAACCGCAATATGGTAATCCTAAAATATATTTATTTATTCATTTATTTATTTCAATTACAAAATTATTGTAACGCCCTACACAGAGCATGACAGCAATATCAAATTAAAACAACAATTTCACGGATCTCATTCAGGCGAGAGCAGAGACGAGACAGGTGTGAAAGCGGTACATTAAGAGGCGCCGCAATATTCTTCTTGCCTGAATGAGATTCGCAAAATTGTTGTTTTAATCTGAAATTGTTGTTATGCTTTTTATAGGGGGTTGCAATAATTCTATAAATAACATAAATAAATATACTGTAGGATTGGCCTTTGGCGAATCTCATCAGATCTCATTCAGACGAGAACCGGAAGTTGGCTGGCGCCATGTTGCGTTGTTGATGTCGGCCAAGCGTTGGATGGAAGGCAGATTGCGAAGGTTTGTAATGCATTGTTTCTAGTACAGTTGCCACCCCCTGGTCTGACCCTGCATTGCGTCTGTCCCCCTACTTGATGATGACGTCACTAAATAACGCATCTGATTGTTGCTCTCCATAGGAGTAACGAACCGGGTGCGGTTAACGCTCGCTAAAACTCGTTGATCCTAAAACCCGTTGAGTAATGAAAAAAAAAATAAAGCCAACAAGGTGCACATGAAACAACAGTAAAAATGCATGTTTCCGGTCAGAATACGACCCGTTATCAAGCAAAAATTATTACAGCCAAAGGAACTAAAGTCAATACATAATAAAACTACACTTTGGGTTTAACCCACAAATCGTCAACAAAAGCACAAGTAAAAACATAAAAAAAATTAAGAAACGCTAAAACGAACGTAATTCAGGGCGGAACCTGACAATAGGGACACAGACAAACTCCCTGCCAAGCAGGTCGTAAGTGGCAGGACTGGTTTCTGTCTGATGTTATATAGGAGAAGGCCCTAGCGGTAAATATTTGAAATACCAAGTTTGTGGAAGATGGGGATATATTATGAAAATTGCTTACTTACTGGCAAAAGATGATTATAGACTGGTGGGCGCTGAGTAAGGATGCAGATAGTTTCCAAATTAATTCTGGGTCGGTAATGTTTTTCTTGAAATAGTTTTCCAAACCGGGGGTGTGGTGTGCCCTGTCTTTATTCGGTGCTGTACTAAAGAGTTCGTTGCGTCATTATATTTAGGATTTCATTTGTGGAATGGTAACCTTTTATTTAAAATTTGTTTCGTCGTTCCTATGCAAGATGCCGTGTAGGTTGGTTCGTCACAGGGAATTTGATGAACAACGTTATACTCTTAGTTGTTTGGGGCTTCCCTGCGATCGACTACAATTCTTGGCGTGGTGAGGCGTTTTAAATTTTGATTTGTAGAGGAAACCAAGATGAAACCCTGTGGACATAGTTTCATAAGTTGTTCAGTAGCACCTGGAAAGTACGGAATTGAACTTGAATAAAATTTTTAGGTTTGGAATTCTTTGGTTGAGTGTTAAGGATTTTCTTATGATCGACTAGTCTAACAAGAAGATGCAGTGGAAAGCCATTTTCAATGTATTTCAGCAAGGTGTATTCGATTTCTTGTGCAAGCAATCGCTTGTTAGTGGTGTGGGCGTAGATGCGTCGAATTTCATTGGTTACAACATTATTTTTATGAATGGGGTCAATAAATGAGGCAAAGTTTATTGAGCGAGTGGCATGCATACGCTTGCGGTATTGAGTAAATTCTACTAATCGATCCTGGTTAATGATAACAGTAGTATCATGAAAGGCGATGGAGTTGTTAACTGGTTCCTCCATTGTAAACTTAAAGGACGGGTGGAAGGTGTTGAGAAATTCGAGCATATGGGCTTTGTCAGAGATCAGAATAAGCGCCAGAGAGTCATCAACGTAGCGTTGGTAGTACTTTGTGCTAGGGAACTTGAGCATCGGTGCCTCATCAATTTTATTTAAAGCTATGTCCGCTAAACATGTAGAAATGGCACTACCCATGGAAACCCCTTCAACCTGTGACATAAACAATGATTCAAAATGGAAGAAAGTGGTGGAAAAAAACAATTTTTTATAGCAGCAATGAAAGTAGGAATGTCCCAGAGTAGTCTATTCAAAGGGGTGGGGTCGAGCTGCAGTTTTTCTAGGATGCAATCCAAGATGAATTCCTGGATTAAGGAAGGAAACATGGCGACTATATCTAACGATACAAAACTAAAGCCGGGTGGAACAAAAATATGCTCAAGGCTCGAAATTATGCTATTTGCGTTAGAGGTTGTGTATGTGCCTCTATTGCAATTTCTTTCAGTACAGGTGCAACAAGTTGTGACAGGAGTAAATTGGGTGCCTGTTTTCCACATGTTATAGTACGAAGTGGGTAACCAGCTTTATGAGTCTTAGTTTGGGGCATGGGTAGTTTTCTTATATTTTTGCCGAGTGAATATAATGTAGCCGAGTGAATAATCACCAGATTTTTAAGGAAGCATATTTGCCAATATGCCAAATATAAAGGCCAATAAAATAAGATTAAATACAAATTTAAAATAAATTTCTATCTGCTCCGCCTACAATAGGCCCAAAGCCTGTTTCCTAGTAAATATTTATGAACGTCAAGAATGTTTCATATAGGGTATTTTACCTCTGGATGCGACAGGCTGGATGCAGTAGGGGCATGCCCGTGGACGAGTTGGATGCTGGAGTCGTAGCGATCCTGGTGGCAGGTGCTGAGGTTAGCAAGTTATGATGTCAGCAAATTATGACGTCAGCGAGTTATTTCGCTTACTTGTTTCATAAATGCTTAGGTTAGGTTTGGTTAGGTTAGGTTAGGTTTGGTTAGGTTAGGTTAGGTTAGGTTAGGTTAGGTTAGATTAGAATTGGATACTGTTTAGGTTGTATATGATAAGCGCGCAAAGCGCGCCCCCTCGGATGGTGTTTCATACTGGAAGCCTCGCGCGTCCCACACGTTGTTTCATGCTGGAACCTGGCACGTCCAACCGAACGCGTCCACAGGTAAAGTACCCTGACTCGAATGTTTAGCCCCTTTTGTTATTATTTACTTTGAATTGGGATATACCCCAATTGAGCCCTCCTGCTTTTGTGGATAATACAGTTAAAAATGTTTTCGTGTTCAGCCTGTAACCAGATTAAAACTAACTCATGCTAATTGATTTGAAATTAAATCCCTCGCGCTATGAGCTCGGGATTTAATTGTAAAATAATTAGCATTCGTAAGTTTTAATGTCAGGTTACAGGATCCGTGCGCAAAACAGCAGTCGTATTATCGACAAAAGCTCTAGGGCTACTATTACTGAAGACCCTATAGTTAAAGAACCAATGAGTCCAATTATTCAGCAGTGGTGTCACGTTTAGGAGTCGGAAAATTTGTCGCGCGGTTAAGAACAGTTTTCAAAGATTCCTTGAAAATATTGTGGTAACAATAATAAAATATCTTACCAAGTCTTCTACACTCGTGTACGTTCGAATCTCCTTACAGACGCCCTTGGCTATATACAATAATGTTGGTGTGTCACTTCGATTTTGCATGATTCATTCATTTTTTGCTTTAATGTAAACGTCTAGGTCTGACTGCACTGGGGCAGTCTTTGAATCTTTCGCCAACTCCGCGTTGGGTGCACACGGAGGAGCTTGTGATGGAGGGATCGGAAAATTCGTCGCGCGTTTAAAAACAATTTTCAAAGATTCCTCGAAAATATTTAGACAACAAAAAATAAAATATCTTACCAAGTCTTCTACACTCGTGTACGTTCGAATCTCCTTACAGACGCCCTTGGCTATATACAATAATGTTGGTGCGTCACTTCGATTTTGCATGATCCAGTCATTCGTTGCTTTAATGTAAGTGTCTAGGTCTGACTGCACCGGAGCGGTCTTTGTATCTTTTGCCAAATCCGCGTTGAGTGCACATGGAGGAGCCTGCGGCGGAGGTGGGGTGGTAGTTGGTGTGGTTGTAGTTGGTGTAGTCGTAGTTGGTGTGGTCGTAGTAGGTGTGGTCGTAGTAGGTGTGGTCGTCGTTGGTGTGGTCGTTGGAGCTGGTGTCGTTGGAGCTGGTGTCGTTGGAGCTGGGGTCGTTGGAGCTGGGGTCGTTGGAGCTGGGGTCGTTGGAGCTGGAGACGTGGACTCTGCACTCTTGCTGCCCCCCAAACATCCGTAGGCGACGTCCAACGTGGCAAGGGTGAGCGCCAAAGCAAGGGATATCTTGAACATCATGATGGCTTCTCAAAAGTATTAATCTGTAAGAAACATTAAATTTTTTTTTATTATTACAGAGTCATTGAAGTAGCCTAAGTACTGGTTTTAAATATGGATTTTCGAACTGGTGATTACGGTCTCGAAAATAGCTACTTGTTGAAATTTATCCCGGATTGATTGGTGGCCACATTTTTCGTAATCGTCCTTATTATCCTTGCATAAAGAAGGCCTAAATTTTGGGGTAAAATTAAGAGATTTTACAGGATAGAAAGAGAAATAGGCTACCGTGATTATATATACGGCATCAAGCACATGCGAGTAATGAAAGCACAAAATATATAGCAACGACACAAAAGTTACTTTTTCAATGGTAAGCACCCCTTCAGATGAAACTATCCCTGGCTTTTTCGGGAAGAAACGGGCCCTGTGATAAGTAATGGTTATAGCACGTATTTTGCAACAATGGCGCAGTATAAGCGGTGTAATGCGCACTTTTGGTAGAGCGACGCCCGAGGAGATGTGGAATCCCACGATGGAGCGAAGCCCAAAGATGGAGCGACTAGAGAGAAGATGATTCAATGTGGCATATGCAAGTATTGTCTTTTGCAGAATACGTTGTACACATGCGTGGCTGTACGTGCTGGGTGGCATGACGTCATTGCCGTTTTCTTCATCCCTATTTCCGTTAATCGAGTTTCCGTTTCCGTTTTATTTGAAAGATTTGCACACAAACTACTGACGTCAAATATTTCTGTGATCTGTGGATCCAACATGGCTGCGGTTCTCTTTCCGATAAATCGACTCAACTCTGGACTAAGAAATTACTGAATACTCATTATGAAACGTAATCTGGACTGCTCCGAATGTAAAAATTATATTCCAGCGTTCCAAGCTACCGAAATCCAATCGACAATATGACTGAAAATGAACAGGGGAAGATAAGGCTAAGCCGCTAAATCAGACAGCTGCTCGCGGGTTCTAGCGTGGAAGACAGTATTTATAGTCCCAGATACAACGTGAACCGTTGTCTCAACATGAACGCCACCATCGTTTTCGATGGCTCTGGTTGTGGTTTATTAGCCTTCTGTACAGCCGTACCTGGAGGCTGTTCACTGTGGCGGCTGTTTGGTGAAGGGTTGGCAATTCTGTTAGAGCAGATCGAATGGAGGCGTATTTGGCCGAAAAATGGTCCACAAAGGTGAGAACAAAATTGATGTTGAAATTTAATTCCACCATTTCTCAGGCAGAGAGGTGTATTCCCCGGACAAGTGCTTCTCGTAAAACAGATGCCGAGGGAAAAGGAACGATAGGAGGCGGAGGTACAGCATCCTGGGTTGGAGAGGGTCGGATTGTGGAGGGTGATTCGCAAAATTTGAATGTTTGGGGATAAGCGGAACCTCGGTAGCAGGTTGAGACGGCATCTTTGACGGTTTGGTGGCAGTGGAAGATATGGTGTACTGTTACGGAGGCACAAATGGAACACGTGCCGTCTTGATTCGAATGGATTTGATAGTGGAAGCACTGGTCTTCGTAGATTGTAGGCCGGATGTGCCAGCAACTGCGGGAACGGCATTTGTTGCAGGTAGGTTGGGCTGTGGCAACGATTGTGGAGGCTGATCGTGAAAGGAGA
This sequence comes from Lithobius niger, assembly GCA_023313725.1. Taxonomy (NCBI): domain Eukaryota; kingdom Metazoa; phylum Arthropoda; class Chilopoda; order Lithobiomorpha; family Lithobiidae; genus Lithobius; species Lithobius niger. The sequence continues at coordinate 55,630 of JAHWFP010059064.1, forward strand.
CCTTCCGTTTGGACAAAGTTGTTGGGGTAGAATTCTTAGTTGAATGTGAATCGAGGTGGTGCGAAGAGTGCAGAGGTGGAAAATGAAGTCGTACTTTCTCTGTATACAGTTCCTTGGTGGAAGAGGCAGAACGGATACAGGATGGCGGTTTGTGTCGTTTAGGGAGTTGCGGAGGGTATACCGGAGGTGGGTCTTTTCGCGGATTTTGCGGAGGAAGGAGAAGTAGGTGTAGACGCGGTCTTGACGGGATGTGGAACGGCAGAGGCAGCTTCGTTCTGTCGACGCGCACGATCGGCTTGCTGTTTGGACAAATGTTGATGTTTGCGTATAAGAATCAAGGAAGGCCATCCGTAGCTGAAGGATCAGATGAGGTTGCCATAAGAAAACCGTTGCAAACTAACGGAAGGCAAGACAATGCAACCGGAAAGGAAGCGGAGGGAGGCACCATTCCATGGAACGGAGGTATGCGGAGGTGACAATGTGGGGAAAACTCGAACGACCAGTCGTGGTGATCGCCCTAGGAAAAATGATGCCAACAGCTCGCTGCGCCGGAGCTTTTATAAGCAGACCTAGGCCCGGCGCATGCACAGTATCGTAAGAGCTAGGCTGGGAAGACATCTTTCGAGATTCTAGGGGAAAATAAAGCTCAAAAGGGGGAACTGCTATAAAAACAGGTAATGTATACTTTATTACTGGCCGTATTGTTATATTTATATATACGAAAGCCAGGTGGTGCATGCACAAACACAAAAAATGCGACGTTGTCAGGCAAGGAATATTTTTTTTTTAGCAAGAGCTAAAACGTATGTAGAACAAGAAAGCGAGAAAGCAAGTGAATATGCATAAATACTAAATATGAGATGTTGGGATGTTTGTATCCTGTTGTCAAGCAAGAAATATATTTTTTTTTTAGCAAAAGCTAAAAGTATGTAGCATAAGAGAGCCAGCAGGAGGATATGCATAAATAGTAAAAATGCGACGGTTCGAGATGTTTCCATTCTATTGTCAAGCACGGAATATTTTTTTAATAGCAAAAGCTAAACGTAAACATGTAAAATACACTTTCAATGGTTTTACCATCTCACACAAAACAAAGAGGGAATTTTAAAAAGAAGAATAAACAAGCGGCTGCAACGACTATCTAGTCGCAACCGGTCTTAAGTACATTTCCAACAGTTTCGCTTCATACTTCCGTTTTTTTTTTTTTAATTCGTTGTAACTAATTGTTGTATGCAGAATCTAATGGTGAAAAGCGTTGTCTCTGGCTAGTACTGTTCCATAGATCGTGGACTCACTTGACCACTTCCAGTCACTTGTGGGCCACTTCCGCTTCATACTTCCGGTTTTTTTAAACTTCCTTTTAACTAATTTATGGACGCTGAATCTGTGGCGAAATCCGTTTGTCTATCTGGTACCGTTCCATAGATAATGGACTCCCTCTTCTGCCACTTCCGGTCTCTCGTGGGCCACTTCCGCTTCATACTTCCGGTTGGTTTTTAAATTCCTTTTAACTAATTTATGGACGCTGAATCTAATGGCGAAATCCGTTTGTCTCTATCTGGTGTCGTTCCGGAGTTTTAAAAAAAAGGCGACGTACGGACCGACAAATTCGTTGCAATAGGGATGTTTTTAAAGTCAGCGGCTTGCGACTCGCTTGCAAGCAGAAACGCTGTCTGTTTGTTATTTCAATGGGAAAGCGTTCCCCGCGGCCAAGCGACTCGCAAGCCGCTGACTTTAACAACATCCCTCATTGTCTTCGCAGCCGTTTCGGCTGTACAGAAGACTAAAACGAATCCCGTCAACGCAGAAACTGGCATGGGTGACTTCAATTCTCCCTACGAATGCAGGAAAGAGCTGATGCGTATCGTTCGCATCGTCACTCTGTTGGCGTCGATCCATGCATCAGACTGTTTTATTCGATCCTCAGAGTTTCAGAATATCGTTGTATTGGCTATTAGTACGCAACCTAATAGCAGTTATTGCGCACAATTCGTTCATCACGTTCCTTAGCCTATATGCACGTCTATACAGACCTACAGTAAAAAGTTCACGTCAAAATAAAATTCCAGGCGAACAACTAGAATATTCCCCGATTGAATAAAAATACACTTGAATTTTCGAAACAATACACGTGTGCCTTTGTTAAAAATAAACCTAACAAAGGGTAAAACAGACATCAGTATGGCCTCTTAGAACCAGAAGGAATTTTTGCTTGATGCCTTCATCCTCGTTTTGATTTTTCGCACAGTAAAAAGCGTTTCTCACTTTGCTCGCTCAATCCGCGCACCTCCATGTTTCATGTACGCGAATTTTGACAACCTTTTAAACCCTACAGGTATACTTTTTCCGCGCATCCAACCAGTTGAACCAACTAATTTTGATATGTGTACGTCGTGTTCTTGATACTATGTACGTACCGCAAAACATGTCGTCGTTTTAGGTGTCCCTTCCCCCCTAAGTTTCTTTCTGATTAGTCCACCTGAACAGTAAATGTTGGTGGAACTATATCATAAAGTTTTAAGAACAGTTTTCGTGTATTTGAGTTTCATAAAAACAAATTAGAGCTAGGCCTCTTCATGCACGATTTAATTATCTCTGATTTGGCGCTACTCTCAGCTTTGTAGGTGCCTTATGTCCGAAGGAGTAGAGGTAAAAACACGCACGCAAGCAAACCGTACGTTCTCAGTGATGTAGATCGTCAATGGAATTGGAGTATACAAATTCCATTGACGATTTGCCTTGTAAGGCGGATTCTGTTTTGGATTTCTATGCAGCGAAAGCTGGGAAGACTGTAGCACGACATTGTCCGTCCGTTTTCTTTTTCAACTATGGACAGGTACCAGATATAGACAAACGGTTTCCATCATTAGACTCAGCGTCCAATAATGAGTTAAAAGGAATTTTTAAAAACCGGAAGTACGCAGCGGAAGTGGCCCACAAGTGACCGGAAATCACCGACAAGTGAACCCATGAGCTATAGAACGGTACCAGATAGAGATAAACTGTTTTCACCGTTAGATTTAGCGTCCAAAAATAAGTTAGAATGATTTTTAAAAAAAACTGAAATATGAAGCGGAAGTAGCCTGAAAGTAGCATAAGTGACAGGAAATGTACAGAAGACCTTTTTTTTAATAAATACGGGTGCAAACCTATTTACGTTGCCTTTTGGACTTATATGTCAGATTGCCTCAGCGGGGAATCGAACCCAGGACTTTTGAAATCAAAGGCCAAGGTTCTACCGCTGAGCCATACTGACACGGCCAAAAGGAAACGTCCATAGGCAGCATTTAATACGCACACATATACATGAAACATACACTTTTCCAATCGCCACTGGAGGGACGCCTGATTGCGCGCCACACACCAGTGAAATCGAAAGGAACACACAAGAAAGCGTGAAAGCATTATTTCACGCTTTCTTGTGTGTGTGTTCCTTTCGGAAATCGAAATCGAAAGGAACACACAAGAAAGCGTGAAAGCATTATTTCACGCTTTCTTGTGTGTATGTTCCTTTCGGTTTCACTGGTGTGTGGCGCGCAATCAAGCGTCTCCAGTGGCGATTGGAAAAGTGTATCTTTCATGTATATGTGTGCGTGTTAAATGCTGCCTATGGACGTTTCCTTTTGGCCGTGTCAGTATGGCTCAGCGGTATAGAACCTTGGCCTTTGATTTCAAAGGTCCTGGGTTCGATACCCCGCTGAGGCAGTCTGACATATAAGTCCAAAAGGCAACGTAAATAGGTTTGCATCCGTATTTATTAAACCAATCTCGAGCCCATTGGCTTTCCGTCCCGTTTAAAAAAATACAGAAGACCTGTTGCGACTAGGCAGTCGCTGTCCCGATTTGTTGTATTACAAAAATTCCCCCGAGTGGGTCTTTTTTCTTTCCTTATTGCCCTGTAGCTACCGCTGAGTGAAGTCTCAACGCGCTAACTGGTTGGCGTTGGAATACAGCCAAAGACAGACTGGGATTAAAGCTCTGTGCCTTACTCGAGGCCAGCGCTTCTATCTCTTTTGGCGCCACCACAGTCATAGCACCTCCGTTAGGGGGGAAAAAACATCGAGGAAGGGAGAACCTGTAGTCGCAACGAGTAAGTGAGGGAATCGAAATTCGGCGTAGGATTGACGTAAATTATTTCCTGGATTGCGGCAGAATACCGTCTACCCGCTGCCACGTTTTAAAATTGATTTATAGCAAATGTCTTAATAACAGTAGGTGAAGAAAGCATTGTTGCTGTACTTCATGGAGAGCATGGATAAAAACATGGTATTAAAGGGACATACCCTCCAAAAGCGTTTTTTTTTTAGGAGGGAATGAAGCTTTGGTCACATCAGTCTGTAAAGTCCACAACTCTCGTATAATCCATATTATCACTGCAGCATGTCGCCTCGTATGTGGCCGTAATATTGTCTAACACTTCCCGTTTATATGGAACTCTTTATAATGCGGCAGTGGTTACACGTAATTCGACCTTATATTAAATTCCTAAGTAACTTAACAACTTAGTAACTAAGTAATTTCTAAGTAACTACCGGTTTCAACATGTCAGCTCTTTTTGATCAACGGAAAGAGGTGATATCTCAACCACGAAATTACGAATGCAGAGCTAATATCTAAAAACGAGTGCTGATATCCAAAAACGAGGCCTGTTATCTAAAAACGAGGGCTGAAAGCCAAAAACGAGGGCTGGTATCTAAAAACGAGGGATGTTATCTAAAAACGAGGGCTGATAGCCAAAACGAGGACTGGTATCTAAAAACGAGGGATGTTATCTAAAAACTAGGGAATGATGTCCAAAACGAAGGCAGATATCCAAAAATTGGGGCTGATATCCGAAACGCGGACAGCATCCAAAAACGAGGGATGGTATCTAAAAACGAGATCTGATATCCAAAGACGAGGCTTAGTTGTGAAGTAACTTACTGCAAAGTTATCAGCTAAATACATTTACTGCACGAGTGAATAGTAGCAGGCCTATAGCAGATATTAAATAGTATAATTATTGGACTATACGTTAGTAGGCTAGCACTCAACAAATTTAACATTAAGAATAATAAGACAATGTTCGTAAAAAACTTAAAAGGATATTCCTCCCAACGCCAATTTTCTCGATCCACCACATCAAGTACGGCCCCAAACATCTATTTCCTTACCGTTAGTCAATCCTTTGGTAAAGATCCGCTTTAAAATGTGACGTTTAGGAGATTTTCTGTTAAATAATTATTAACTATATTTATTGCGGGACGCACGTATATGATCCTTTGCGCGCATACAATGACCTTGAAGTTTCATCTGTGTGTGCGCATGTACTAATTTTAATCGTTTGCTAATAATTACTATGAGACCAAAAATCTAAAAGACTAATGCGGTAAAAATTAAAATTATAATTAAAATTATAATTATGCCAATAGATCGCCGAAGAAAAATTATAATGTATTAGCCAAAAAAAATTATAAATTGTGATTTTAAAATGGAAAATCATCCAGTTTGTGACTACGCAATCTTTACCCTGATGCTGTTTCGCATACTATTCCCAAAGCCAACCGAGACAGCAGCTACGTTGCTCGACTTTGGCGCTGGTAAATGCGCGGATGACAATCTGCGCGTGGCTGATATAAGGTAGGCGGAATGTTATAAGGCAGACCGGATGTGCCTTTAAGTATAAAACTTCATTACAACGTTGCAACCTATACAGCGGGACTTCTTGGAAACACTTGCCAAAAATATAACGTAATCTTTATTTAATATGCTTTTTAATATATACGTACCCTAATTCACGTTGCAGCGAGCATTAAAATGTAGCGTAATTTCTTGGAAAAATGATGTTAAAAACGCGTTAGGGTATTTAACTAGTCTTCTTGCTTTAGCGTACAAGGGCTGAAATATAATAGGGGACGAAACCTCCATGGCATCATTACTACAGACTACAGAATTGAAGGCTTAGTAAATGAGGAGAATGTGATGAATAAAGCGATGAAAGGGAAGGTGGAAGTCAACGTTGTTTATGAACTGACTAAAAACACGTAGGCCTATACTAATCTCTAATCGCATGTTTGATTGTATTTCTGCAGTAATTTACAAAACTCAGGGCGTGGTATTGACAATCAGAAACACCCCAAAGTGGGGGGGGAGGGGGGGAATTGAGGCTTAATGGCGCGTCGACAGCTAGGTCATTAGCGCCAACCGCAAAGAGCTCTTAAGTCATGATTTGTTTTTAAAGTGTTCTTAGATATGAGCCCTCGGGAAGCAGGCGATAACCTATGTTTTTCTTTAAAGCCATCTGCAGCATAACGATATACATAGCATAACGTAGGAATGCCCACGTATAATGATAGTAAATGCGAAATTTCGCGGCTTCTGAAAAGATGATTCCTACTTTAATGCGTTATATCGCTATAATTCAGCTGCAATAATTCTGCATTCAATAAAAGACGTAAAGCTAAAGGCTCAGCAAGAGTTAAATAAACACAGATGCAAACATATTTACGTTGCCTTTTGGACTTATATGTGAGACTGCCTGAGTGGGGAATCGAACCCACGACCTTTGAAACCAAAGGCAGAGGTCCTACCGCTTAGCCGAAGGCCGTATCAGTATGGCTCAGCGGTAGGACCTCGGCCTTTGGATTCAAAGGTCGTGGCTTCGATTCCCCGCTCAGGCGGTCTGACATATTAAGTCCAAAAAGCAACGTAGATAGGTTAGCATCTGCATTTATTTAATTTGGTATTCAAGTGCGTACTTACCAAACACTGAAGCTTGTCTGCAAATACTGGGACTGGATCAGGCAAGGCTGACATTATATCGTTGCTAACATTCGTAAATTTGTACAACCCACTCAAAGGGGTGTAAAGGTTAGCGTCTAGCACCGTCTGGATTAACAATGCAAGAAAATAAAAAAGCATGTTGAACACCTTTGATTTGTAGCGTAACGCCCACACATCCTGCTCACCAGGACAAAGAGCAAGCGAACGGGATTCGAAAGCACGGAAATTACGTCATTTTCCTCGTTGGAGACTGAAAAACAAGAATAAAACAAGTGTATTACTTCACAACTGGGCGGAGAGAATTGTTTATGTGGGATTGAGAATGCAATGATCTATACAAAGTTGTCCTTTCGTACAGTTGAGAAGATTGACTGAGTCGGCACGTGTTGGAATTCTTTCGAAATCCCACAAAATCGGTTCCGTTTTGATTTTGTTACTGCAACGGCTCGTAAACTCTTGCCCACACTATTCGAGGATATTGACTGAATAGTCACCATAGCTGTTAAGAACACACTGCTGCGATTTATAAATGGTATGTTTTCCTTAACACCGTTTGACGTTTTGAAATGTAAAAAAATAAATATCAAGACAAAAACTATAAGCGAGTCTTGTGCTGTCCCGAAAAACCACGACAGCATCAGAATGGCCAATTTTTGATATCATGTCAAGATCGAGGCAATGCCGATCTGGACACCCGATTGTTATCTCCAGAGTTCAACAATGATTGTAACACTCAAGACTGAAGACTTTGTATTTTAATATCACCTTTTGTTATCAACAATGAAAGACTTATGTTTGACGTTTTGTGAGCAATTAATTGTAACCCCACGTGATGGAAGAATGTAGGGCTTGAATTTTTAGGTTTAAACTTCACTTCCCTCCTGATCCTCCAACTGATCTCACTTCCGCATCAATCGCCATTTAGGCATTTAATTTAGAATGTTTTCCCCCAACCCTAACCCAACTTCAACTCAGACTTAAAGGGACACCCGGCCTGCCTGGTTACATCCCGCGTGCCAGCTTACAGCTACGCGCAGATCGTCATCCGAGCTAAGGTCGGCTGGGGTGGTAGCTGCGTTCCTCGCATAGCTGCTGTCTCGGTTGGCTTTGTAAATAGTACACGAGACAGAATCAAGTCAACGATTGTGTCGTCACATACCGGAATGATTCTCGTATTTTAAAATCCCAATTTATAATTTTCTAGGCTAGTGTCTTATAATTTTTGTACGGCGATCTATTGGAATAATTAATTTTAATTTTTACCGCATTAGTCTATTAGATTTTAGATCTCATGGTAATTATTAGAAAATTAGTAGATATACACACAGAGATGAAACGTCATGATTATTGTACACGCGCAATGCACCATTTAGTGACGGGTCGTTAGTAAATAAAGTTCCATTATATTCAACAGAAAATCTCCTAGACGCCACATTTTAAAAAGGATTTTTAGCAAGGGAAAGACTAACGGTAAGGAAATAGACCTTTGGGGACGTACGTGATGTGGAGGATCGAGAAAAAATGGCGCTGGGAGGTATACCCCTTTAATCAATGCTAGCGTGAGCTGCATCCCGATTAATATAAGACTATACAATTTCTATTTATCACCATTTAAATGTAAATTCAATTCAAATTAAATCCAACACAAGCCAAACGTTCATCCTCCTGAATCTTTTTGTACCCCAAACCCGGCAATTCAGGCGAACTCAATAAAACATCCATAATCTGAACCACGTTTTGGGAAACATCTTTTTTTTTATCACAGGTTTAAGAAGCTTTGAACGTTAGGAATTTGGTATCAAAATTTTCTCCCAACTTTTGCTATCAACCTTCTAAAACTCCACCCCATTTCCCCCCATTGTCCCGTCAGTCATGTTGTGAGCAGCAATATCAAGAATGAAGGTAGAGACTCGACTTTTCTGGATATAGTTTTCTTTATTTTATATCTATATTTTTTTTTTAATTAATTTCTTTTGAGCCTTAAGTCAGCCGAAGCAATTTAATGCTTGTATGGCCGAACCGGCTCAATTTTGAACATTACCAGACCTTTAGAGAAGAAGAAATATCTGGCAAAGGGAGGTGCCAACCTGGGGATTCGATCCGGGAAACTTCCGATCATCGTAAGGGCCGAAAGATTGTCCAGCGGTAGGACCTCGCCCTTTCGTTCGAGGGTTCGATTCCCTGCTCAGGCAGTCTGACATATAAGTCCAAAAGGCAACGTAAATAGGTTTGCATCTGTATTTATTAGACTCTTCTTGAGCCTTTTGTTTTCCGTCCTGTTTAAAGATCAACCACCCCACACGGATACGACACTTGCAACACATCTAGCACTTCAAATTTGAAGCCTCATTTTGGCATTACGCCGGGGCAATAACTCAATGCCACTTACTCTATTCGCTACATATCACTAGCAAAGATTAAAATTGAAACGCAGAATAAATAAGGAGCTAAATGAATAAGAAATCATTAACATAGTTCGAGAAAGAAAAAAACACAACTTTAACGAATTGAACTCGCACCCTGTCATTAACGTAGCTTGTTTGATTTGTTCTATGAATGTGCCGATGGAGCTGAACACGGCACCACTCTGTATATGAGTGCATTTACTATGTTAGTTTTTCTAATTATAACACGCTCTTCGCGGGCGTTCTCTACGCCATCTGGCGTATAGAGTGCGAAGCATGACTCTGCAAAAAAAAATGAGGCTTTGCTTTGCGCTCTAGTGTCGTATCTGTGTGGGGTTGTGGTCTTTAATCTTAGCCTAAACAATGCATCCATTTTTCTTTGTATGGAGGTACTCTACCTGCATAAGACTACTTCCTTTTTAATTTGTAAATTAGAAGTTTTATTTTTCATAGAGCATAATTTCACGTGTTTCTCATGGCTTCAGCATAATGACACACTACTTTAATTTTAAGTTTTTATTTTTACGAATTTCTTCCGAAACTGGTTTAAATTCGAAGCTTAAATTGCCGGTTAATTTGTGTGTGCTGTTCGTCGGCAGCATGAGCTGACTTGCCATGGCTGTCAGAAATGGAAGTGGGTCACTTTTCCCGACCCATGATCCACCTGTCCCACTCGAACCCTGACCCACGACGGCCCAGTTGACCCACCCAATAAAGGACGAAATGTGACCCTCCCGTCCGTGAGACCCATCCCACGCTATGAAAAAATAATACAATGTAATACGATAAAAGAACGGTTGGTGAAAAATACAGATAAATAAAAGGGTCTCCCCCCCCCCCCCACTCCAGCCTTCATTGAAGATTGTTCATCCTTCCACGGACCATTTATGTGATATCAGCCCATTAAAACTTTTGTTTTATTAAAAATAACATAAATGCAATTTTCGCACCCCGAAGCTTTTCCCGAACACCCCGAAGCATTTCCGAAGCATTTTGGTTTTTAGCCTTCGGGGAAAACTTTTTGAAAGCGTACGAAATATGTTTAAAGAGTACTAGTAATACCACTGATTACCGTAAGATTACCGTGGGTTGGTGGGTGAATGGGCTTGGCCCATGACCCACTTGGCCCACGGTAAAAATGGGACCCAACACCCACCGACCCATGGGTCAGTTCCGTCTCTGATGGCTGTAAGGCCAGACTTGCACTACCTGCCGGTAGATGGCCTTGACGAAAGACCATGCCTTGGCTGACGCACGTAAAAATTTTACATTCGAGAAAAATTTTATATTCGAGAAAAAGTTTATTTATATAAGAAACCATTTTGTATATGAAAAAAAAAATCATGAATACAGAAGAATTTTTACAAGAGGAAAGATTTTGTATGTGAAGAAAGATTTTGCGCATGAAATACATGCATCCACAAGCGAAGTAATTTGTATATTTCTCAAATTACGTAAATTTTAGGCGATTACAATTAATAAATAATCCGTTTGTTGCAAAACGTGCAACAGGACTGAAAAGGGCACAGGTACCACTAACATCCAGTCTAAATTAAAAAAGAAAAAAACACAAATTTATATAATCAGTAACGGCGAGGAAAGGAATGAAGGAAGGAAAGGGGGACGAAATATGTCCCAAACGGAGCCTCACATTAATGCCTGGCGCTTTACTGACGACACGTCTGTGCGTTGGATGCTCTCGGCTATAAAACGAGCGGATTTACGTCACTAATGCAGAAGTGAGGCATGCTTCGAGATCTGTGGGGGACGTGCTAACGGTTGTAAACATTCTTTACTGTAGGTTTCGAAATTATCCGAATTGTGTTCTGAAGGGTAACCGAGTATACTTTAACACCTGTACCATTTTGAACGTGATGCTTCCTCGTCTTTTACAAGTTCATTTCCTGAATATGAAATTTCGACGAGCATGTCGGTAGCAAATTTCCCCAAGTTTCGCTTAGTCGGAATACCTTGCTCTGCTGTAAATTCGCTATTTGCTGGCATTATGGCTTTGTTGTGAAATCATGGCCCCAGAATGATAAGGTTCTATCTAGCATTTTTGAACAAAAAAAAAATGAGTTTGTGGTTTGAAAAGGTTCTAGCTACGTATCTCTACCTCACTCACAACACGCTTACAGGGTGGCAAGGGTGGCAGAATATGCCACCGGCCCCCCAGCCTCAGGGGGCCCCCAAATGGAAAAAAAAACTATTTAGATTTTTTAAAAATGCTCTTTCAACACCAATTATTCAATTTGATATAAACTGTGTTTTAAAAAAATGAATCTCGTTCCTCCCCGTCCGTCCTTCCCCATATCATCAACAAATATGGGGAGGAGGGAGGGGAGGGGGTGGCCCATAAAATACAAGTTCGAAATATAAATTCAAACTTCTTCCCAAGTAAAAAAAATGAAAATAGAGACCACTTGACTGGTGTAAAAAAGTGGTCTCTGTTTTCACTATAACAAAAAAAAGTTAGAAAAAGGTATGGACTGTGACATTTTCCAGCTCATGCGTTTTTTAACGGCCATCCTGTATATTAAGGAGGGGGGCCCCAACACCTAAAGAGATTTTTCTGCTCGTGCGTTTTTTATGGGCCATTGCGTATGTTAAGGAGGGAGGCCCCAAGGGGTAACTTGCCCCCGGCCCCACCTAACATAGCTACGCCACTGGCTATGAAAATTCCTCAAACGAGTTGCTCGTTATTATGAGAATACCATGTTTTCATCTACAAACACACAAGCTACAATAAAATGACAAGTTTCTATCGGTCATTTTTGAAAAAAAAATTAAGTTTGTGTTTTGTAAAGGTTCTATCTACGTATCTCTACCTCACCCACAACACGCTAGGAAAAAATAAAAACGTGTCACTCGTTATTAAGAGAATGCTATGGTTCTATCTGCATACAGACGCGCTACAATAAAAAGATAAGGTTCTATCCACTACACAGTGACGGCGTCAGGAATGAATTATTTGGGGGACCGACAGAGGGCACATCTAGAAAAAGAGTGGGCCTAGGGCTTTTTTTTTCAAGGCGGCCATATTAAGCACTTTTATGCCGTTTAATTCAATCGAAACGTAACGTAAGCTTCAATGTAGTGCAATATTTTTATAAAATGTGCCCCATAAATACTTAAAATAGGTTACACATAATTTATGTTGTGAAGTTGCTACAAAAATAAATAAATAAATAAATAAATAAAAGAAAAAAAAAAGAAAAAATATTTAGAGAGGGCCACGGCCTACCCTGGACCACCCCTAGCGCCGTCACTGGTACTACAGATGCATTCCCAAGGACCGCTGAGATAGTAGCTGAGCTCCACTCCAGGCCCGTCAGCTTGCTTCTGTTTAGTGACAGACACGCCAGGAGTCGTCCAGTGCCGTACGGCATGAGGTTTGGTATCTGAACAAAATTTATGCTTTAAACTTTAAACACTTAAAGGTAACTACCAAATTGCGAGATCTGGCGCATATTGAGGGCTTTTCACGCATTCACTCCGTCCAGATACAAATTCCTTTGGGTTCTCAATCCGTACGGTACTAGATCATCTGGATGACGTGTCTCTCACTAAACAGAACCACGCTGACGAGCCTGTTGATGAGCTCTCAGCGGGCCTTGGCATTGCCAAGGTTCTAACTGTACCTTCACCAATGAGAATGCCTGAAGGAAGCGCGCCTCCGATCGCCTGACCAATCACAGCCCTCCTCCTATTGTAAACAACAAAAATGGCGGAAGTCAGAAAGCAAACATTACCGGCGGAGAAGCATTTCTCTGATTCGGATGATTTAAACGAAAGTTTAAGCAGTGGAAGAGACTTCCAATCACCTGAAAGTAATTTCAATGGCGGAACAAGTACGCTTCGGGCCCGTGTGCAAGTTAACCAAAAGGCTTCCCCACCCCTCTTCGACCCAATAGAAGAACAATATTATAAAAAATATGTGGACAAAAATGTGTTCTTTCAAAAGGTTCCTATCTTAAAACTTCTCAATGCATGACATTTCATTTGCAAGAGCATTGCTAAAAAGTCCACTGCACGCGCCTTCTGCTCAGCAAACACTTCGTATAAACACGACGAACAAAAACCAATACGCTGCACGCGCGCACATCCGATGTGTTGGAGGCAAGGCCGACTGAGATAGTAGCTGTGCTCCACTCCAGGCCCGTCAGCTTTGTTTTAGTTAGCGAAAGACACGCCAGGAACCGTCCAGTACCGTACGGCGTGAGAACCGAAGGGAATTGGTATCTGAACGAATTGTATGCAGGAGAAGCCCTCTCCTGTAGAAGTCGAGTGCGTTGCTTTGCGTAGGTTAATCAAAATGCCACCAGGAGCCGTTGAGTACCGTACGGCCTGCAGGCCAATGGGAGTTGTCCAAGCCGGACAAGTGGACTCTATGAAGGCGGGGTGGGGAAGTATATAAAAAAAAAGAGAGACCGATAGCCGTATTCCATTTTGGGAAGAACGTTTGCGTTAATCTAAAATAATACATTAAACTGCATGCATATACCCAGCAGATAATCATTCTTGGGGAATGTCTAAAATAATAGATTTCACATAAAATGTTATGTTTGTTACGTTCAAATAATAGCTTAAAATATTGATTTAAGGATTTCCTAAAACGTATTTCTTTTATCTTACAATATTTCACGATTTTAATTCGCACTGGTTCAGTGACATCCTTCCCCGACAAATGCTTACCAGTGTTACAAAATGCTGTTACACAGAATGAAATTTTTAGTAATTTAAGAAAGTACAGTGGTAAAGTACCTTCAAACGTAAGAATAAGAAACGACACCATCTTAATTTATGCAAAGTTCTATAAAAAAACATAATAAAATCATTAAAACTACACAAAATAAACCAAGGGCGACGTAACAAAAGTAACAGATACCCTCCCCCCCCCCCCCCCCCCCCCCCTTCCCTCCAAGAAAAGAAAAGTTTGAACTTTCAAGTATTGTTACCTTTAAATTCTAAACCGATACCCGGCATTGCTTGCTTATTAAACATATCGTTATTCTTTATATTACCTCTCGAAAAACATGTGCACATAGAAATATTTATGGAAATAAAATAGAAAAATCTAACTTGTGCTCTAACCCTACAGTTATAAATAATTTGGATGATGTTAGTATGCAGGTAACGGGTTTATTGTTAAAGAGCCTGCTAGAGGGTCTGGGGAAGCGATGCCAACTTCCCAGCTGAGTCCATAACGGAGCCTTGGAGGCTGAAGTAATTTACGATCATTTAGAATAACGAGTTAAGCATTCCATTTTGGTTCGTTTAGGTTTCATGAGGGGGAGGGGAAGAGTGGCGGCAAACATCATTGCCATCCCTTTACTACAAAACTGTTTAATTGTATCTGGCACGTTTCCAGAATGGAGAAAAAAGGTAATGAAAGGGAGTGGAGACGCGGACAGTCTGAAGACAAAAGCAAGATTATTTTGTTATAATGCTTGCACACTCTGAATGCATTTTTTCCCCTTTCTTTCTGGCTGTATTTTTGGAAAAACTAACTAGTCAAACCCGCTCTTTCCCATCAGCTGCCTACTTAGGCTCACTTCTAACACTTTTGGAACGAACTTCGGGCTTTCTCTGCTGGAAAGAATCCTTCCTTCAATTCCGTGCACTAAAATGATACAGGTTAGCCAGTTTGGATAAAGGAAGCCAGCCAAAGAGAATGAACAATATTTCTTTTTTAATATCCTTTCCACACCAATCACTAATGTATACTACCTATGCGTTATTGAATTTCGTATTTTACTTCGCTACCCGTTACGTTTTAAACAGAGAGGATTATCAAACGGAAGCATAGCGAGATGCAGGACCTACAACGGGCTTCTCCCGCATACATTCGTTCAGATACCAATTCCCTTCGGTTCTCACGCCGTACGGTACTGGACGGCTCCTGGCGTGTCGTTCGCTAACTAAAACAAAGCTGACGGGCCTGGAGTGGAGCACAGCTACTATCTCAGTCGGCCTTGGTTGGAGGCGGACCACTTACAGACAAGCCAACGCACCTTCTGGCGGCAACAAAGAAACTCAGCTGTTGCTACAAGGCCAACTGGGTTAGAAGCTTTAGGTCTACGCGGTAATCAAGCACGAAGTCTGCTCTGCTCTGCTCTGCACTACCAATTCCTGGTGCCCCTAAATTAATTATTGTGTGTGTTTTTTTTTTAATGTGATGACTGTTGGCTATTGGCCTAATGTCTTTTTGTCGGTGTGTGGTTTTTTCGTTTAAATTTATCTGTCTGATTCTGTGGGTTCGCGACAATTTGGTCACACGACAATTCGGTCCTGGACAATTCTGCTACAAAAACTCGGTCCCGAACAATTCTGTTCCAAAAACTCGGTCCCGGACAATTCTTCTCAAATACTAGGTCCTGGACAATTCTGCTCCAAGAACTCGGTCCCGGACAATTCTGCTCCAAAAACTCGGTCCTGGACAATTCTGCTCCAAAAACTCGGTATTGGACAATCTGCTCCAAAAACTCGGTCCTGAACAATTCTGCTCCAAAAACTCGGTCCTGTACAATTCTGTTCCAAAAACTCGGTCCCGGACAATTCTGCTCCAAAAACTCGGTCCCGGACAATTCGGTCCCAAAAAAATAAGACCACATACGACAATTTGGTCCCAAGTCAACAAATTTTCTAAGTTAAAAAATTAAAATGCCAGTTAAAATTTGAGCAACAACTATCACAACTATGACTAACAAAAATGAGAATCTTATGTTGAGTGCAATGCCATCTTCTAATTTTGTTTATAACTTGGAATTTTTATTTTGTTTAAAACTCCCTGGTTATTACTCCTCTAGGTACTAAGGACAGCTTATAAAACCGAGTTCCCCCTAAAAAATGTATGCAGTAGGGCGGGGGGTGGGATGGTTTAAAGAAAAGATGACGTATTTTCAGGTGCGGGAGTTATGCTAAGAATATACTGGTGCTACAAAGGCGAAGGGGTCTAAAAAAAAGGGTTAGGTAAGTGAACGCTCCCTAATCCTTGCTGCAATTTCAAAACTTGGGGTCCTACACGTTTTGCTTGAACTCTCCCTTTGCTTCTTGAGCAATGGTCAAGGCAACGCTACTGAGCTTGGGCCGTTTGAATGGCTTTGAAGGCTTTCCACACAGTTGGATGACTATGGCCAATCAAAGACTCTGTTGCAGCTATCTGCAGCATTGCTTGTTCGACTGGTATCTGCCATTGTTGCGTTGTTTTATATGTACTACGTGGAGCTCAACTAATTTGCATTTATTATTAACCACTCAGGCGAGTTGCTTTGTTTTTTTGCGGGACCGAATTTTCGTTGGGTTATTTTTTATACGGGACCGAACTGTCGCACTATCTGTAATTTTGGAACCGAATTGTCCGGGACCGAATTGTCATGGATCCGATTATGCAGTGTGCCGGACCCTTGCGGGGCCCCTCGTACGCCAGAGTCCGTTTTCAGCTGATGGTCCCTATGACCTTGATGGTCCGCCCATGAGTAATTTCCGATTGTCACCCAGTAACGCAGAAGATGAAAGTAGCGATGAGAGACCAAGGCCCATTGAGATAGTAGCTGCGCTCCACTCCAGGCTTTCCAGGTTAGCTTGCTTCTGTTTAGTGACAGACATGCTAGGAGTCGTCCAGTACCGTACGGATTCAGAACCCAATGGAATTTGTATCTGGACTAAGTGAATGTGTGAAAAGCCCTCAATATGCGCCAGATCTCGCAATTTGATCGTTACCTTTACGTGTTTAAAGTTAAAAGCATAAATTTTGTTCAGATACCAATCCTCATGCCGTAGGTACTGTACGACTCCTGGCATGTCTGTCACTAAACAGAAACAAGCTGACGGGCCTGGAGTGAAGCGCAGCTACTATCTCAGCGGGCCTTGTGAGACACAGAAACCATAACGGAAAAAGCGGTAAAGATTGCTTGCCGTCGCCGTCTACAATAAGCCATGCCCTACAGTAAGTAGAGTTTCACATTCTCATTATTAAATGGCCGAACTCGCTATTAAAATGGCACTGGCATTCCGCAGTAATGTTGTTATCGTGTATCAAAACTGAATGTCATTTTCTAGGCATGAAATTGAGACTACCTGTTCATTGAGGAAAAATCAGAAGTGGCTTTACACACCGATCATCTTGATGAACCGGAATTTATACAAACTGACGAAAACATAAGCACAAATAGGTATAGTCCTAATTATTTGAGTGGTCTAGACTTTACGGAGAAATTTAGTCTTGTGTGTTATTACGCAGGGCCAAAGTCGATTGATTTAAAGAGGCTGTGGGCCTATTATAACTTAATTTCCAGCCTATGCCGGGATGTATATAACGGGGGAAGGCAAGAGGTGCTGCTCGTACCCTCCCCTTCCCCTGCCTTCAACCCAAAAGGACCGTCTTATAAGAAAGGACTTCCCGGGTCCATTCCGTGTCCAATTTTGGTGGAATTATAGGTGAAATAAGGTGAGAAAAAAAAACAAGAATAGAACAGCCCAAAAAAAAAATATTTTTTTTTTTTTGAAATAAAATAGGGATCACGGAGCTTTGCCCCCCCCCCCCCCCCTCCCATCCACGCTTCCCCGAGTCTCTTGCCAGAAATCCGCCACTGCGCCTATGCCAGAATGGGAGAATATTGCTGTAATTATTGACTTGAATGGTTTTATGAATGATAGTGCTAAAATATGGATATTTTGTACGGCTGGCTAAATATTCATTTTTTGCTTGATAAAAATGTACGTCGTTAATAACACGGTTTTTTTTTTTAGACAACATAATGATAACTTGCTAACAAGTCAGGAGGAAGAAGCAGAAGTGGATTTTACATGCCAATCAACAGGATGAATTGGAATTGAAGTTTACACAGGGCCTAAGGCTATTGATTTAAAGAGGCTGTGGGCCTATGATATTATAATATTTAGCCTATGCAGGGGCGGATTTAACTGGGAAAGGGCAAGGAGTGCTGCTCCCCCTACCCCTCCATAGCCTTCAACCCAAAAGGTCCTTCTCAGTAAAAAGGGCTTTCCCATCCAATTTTGAGTCCAATTTTGGTGGTTTACGGGGAGAAATAAGGTGAAAAAACATGAATAGAACAACAAGAAAAAAAAGTCCTCAGAAATTTTGTGGGATTAAAGGGGTATTCTGGAGCTTGACCTTTCCCCCTCCCATCCCCCGCCCCAAGTCTCCTGCTTTAAATCCGCCACTGAGCTGTGCCAGAATGGGAAAATGCTGCCGTACTTATTGTCTTGAAAGGTTATATAAATGATAGTGCTAAAATTTGGACATTGCAGACAGCTCGTTAAAAATTAATTTTTTGATGGATAAAAATTAATTTCACCAGTTAATAAAACATTAATATTTTAATCATTTGTTAAAGACAACACAATGACAACTTGCCAACAAGTCAGGAGAAAGAAACAGAAGTGGGCCTACATATCAATCAACAGGATGCATTGAAATTGGAGTTTACGCCAGCTGACGAAAACTTAAACACAAATAGGTAGTCCTAATTATTTGAGTGGAACTAACTATTCATGGAAATGTTTTAACTGCTGTGTTATTAAGTGACACTATTAAAAAAGGCTATGGAAATAGAAACAGGGTTTGAATATATTATTTTTTTTTTAGGAATGACGTCAAACAAGAAAACGACAGCGCTATTCAAATGACTGGGCAGCTGCAGTCCGGAAGAAAGCATCTACCCCAAAACAAAACTTCTTAAGGATTCCCACCAAGCTTTTCGGTCGTGATAAGTCGTTATATGAAGTCGTGATATTTTCAATTATTTCATTTAACGTTTGAACTCTTACTCGGTGGGATTAGCTTGGCGAAAGAACTTGGCATTTGATATCACGACTTCACACGGCCGAAGATATCATATACTTTGGTGCAAATTGATTAAATCCATTTTTTTCTTAGTAATTATGAGATGGAAACACCAATCTAGTTTTCTGGTCCATCTTTTTTTTTTTGGTTGGCTTTTGTTAGATTTTGAGGACAGCAGTCATCTTTTTTCAAATAATTAGGATTTCTTATTAGTACTGAAGTATCTCCTTGCAAACGCACGGATTTAATGTTCAGTTTGGTATTGTTGCATAATAATAATGTTTAAAACAATGTAAAACAATCAAATTGGACGTTTGGAGCTCCCTAACCCCTGAACCACTACCAATTAGAAAGGTCCATATGAAAAGGACACATCTACAGAGCAATGCCTGTACAATGAGCTAACAACCAACTTTATTCACCGCATGGAAGAATTTATTTACGTGATACAAAAAAAACCGTTAGTAGTACGTAGTAAGTAGTAAGTAATTAGGCAAATATCAACGTTATTCACGTCGTTTTTTCAACAAGAAAACGGTAAGTTGTGTCTTTAATAGCGACTTTTATGTTGTCAGGCGACTAAAGTCTCCCGATCCAACACGTTACAGCCTTTTCTGTCGCATTCTTATTAATCCTTAGATGGCTGAAAACAGCCAAACTACCTTTGCTGTACAGACACAACGTGTCTAGTGGTCGCCATGCTCATATATATATTATCTGGATGTTATCGTTTTGTCTTGGCGGGGACACACTAGCGTGTGTCTTGATACCATTCAGGACAAGCATTACACATCCAAGCGAGGTAAAAAAGTTGAGGCCAAATGTTGGAAAACTACAAAAGATTGTACTAAGGGACCGTTTATTATTTTTGAACGGGGGTGGACCGGCGAAAATGAGGGAGGGAGGGGGAGCATGGAAATTTTTGTATGAAGATGGAGGGGGGGGATGGGGGTCAGGAAAGAGCGAGAGAGTAAGTGTACAGCAAGTTATAGAATGTTAATGTACTAATAAATTTATTTAGCTCCGCACATTCCACAAGATATTAAAGTAGCCCCGGTACGTTTCGTACACTCATTTCGTGAAAATGAAAATTTTAATACAACTTTTATTTTGAGGGGGGGGGGGGGGGAAATTTTTTTTTTATTAACACCAAAGGGGTGGGTCATGAATTTTTTTTATATTGATCACACCAATCCACCAGCCCACCCACCTTTATAGATAATGAACGGTCCCTAACAGATTCAGATTTAAATGTTTTCTCAATATTACTGTTGTAGAAATGAAACGTATACGACAAGGATTTTGTGACTCAAATAGACAGGATGAAAGTCACTTTTATCTTAAAACCACTAAACGTCACGAAAAAGAGCCGAGATACAGTTGCACGTGGCAACCGCAGTCGCCGTAAGTATTCATTCAGGTATTAAAAAATGAACGGTTTGTGGTTTGGAAAGGTTCTATCTACGTATCTCTTACCTCACCCACAATAGATTTGCAACTGATAAATTCTGGCATTCAGATTCAATCATTTTGCCGTTGAACTGTGGAAGTTATGAGACATGTATGACATGCAAATATTTGACCAGTTATCCCTAAAAGGAGCAGGACTGATAGTTTTAGAGTTCCAGGAGCATCTTAAACTGTGTGAGGGGTCCCTGCAACCCCCCCCCCCCAAAAAAAAAAAAAGTAAGCAGCAGCAGCCCGGTGATAAGAACACTCAAGGGAGCCAATACCCCCATCCAATGGCTATGAATAAATCCCCCTAAGAAGAACCCCCCTCAAAAATACCTATGCACTCTTGATGTGTAAATTGTCTTATTTATTACTGTGAATCCTAGGGGGGGGGGGGTTCAGGGAACAGTACTCCACTGAAGATGAAGCAAATTTGAATTTGGCGATCCTACTAAATAGTGAGTGAATCCCTACTTTCAAGACTAAAAATAAAAAAAACAAGAAAAAAATTTTGGGAAAAAATAATCCACCTTCCCTACAAAGAGTTGCCCTTAAAAAAAAAAAGAACAAAAAAAATACCCTTGCGCACCACAGAGAGCACTGGCGTCCAAATGACGGTTAGAATCCTACTTCTGAGGGATTCGAACCGTCACTCGGTTAAAAAACCATACTCGGTTAAAACCATTCACATGCCCCACTGAAGCTGAAGAAAATATAAATCTGGCAATCCTACTAAAGGAGTGATTTCTCACATTCAAAGACTAAAAATTAAAAAAAATAAAACATTAAAAAAAACCTTGGTAAAAAATAATCCACCCTACCCTACCAAGAGTTGCTCTTCAAAAATAAAAAAATAAAAAACCCTTGCACAACCCAGAGAGCATTGGTAAATTCAATCGGCCAGGCCAGACTGGGGCGAGCCGGCCAGTGCCGATCGGGGCCAGTGCTGGTCCTTCCGGCTCGCTTTCGCGTTGGTTAATTCCACGGCTCGCTGAGTACGATTTACAGCACCGCCACGTGCCGGTTTGTGGTACTTGACACGTTGCACTTTCTGCCGCTACACTGCAGCACAATTCATAGACCATTCTGATTTAAGCGGCGCTGGCCGGCTCCGACCCTAATTTGATTTCGCGTTGGTTAATAAAGCGGTCTTGTCCATACCTGGCGCGGCCAGGCTCACACCATTGGTGTGAGCCGGGCCGGCCCGATTTCGCATTGGTTAATAAAACAGTGCCCAGCCCTCCTTGGCACGGCCAGGGCGACTTGAATTTACCAATGCGAAATCTGTTTAAATAACGGTTCGAATCCCTCTTCTGACCAATGTACCCACTGGTCTTTAAAAAAAACGTTCACGGAGCAGGAGTAGAAATGTTTTCATTAATCAAGTTAGGTTAGGAACATGTAAGCACTGGAACGAAGTAGGTTGAACAAGAGAAGCCCAAAGTGCACAATGTCAGCACAACCTGACGTTTCGAGCTGATTCCAACCCATTATCAAGGGAGTTAGTTCATTAATCAAGAATGAAAGTCAGGGGTTCAAAGGCGATCACCTACTGCCTTAGTTGTAACAATTTTCTAACCCGGTTCTAAACCATTTAGGGCTGTTGTGGGCTCTTCCTAGGGTAAAGTTCGATTTGCTTTTGTGGATATTTCCTTGGTGAAAGCCATGAAGTTTCCCCTTTAAGTGAAATGACTCCGAGTGTTTTAGCTGCGCAGTTTTAACGGTACGTAATGTACGTATGTCTAATTGTGTATACTAACAGGTAGGATGCGGGGAATAAAATCTATGGAAAATTCTGTAGAATTGGGAACTTGTCGCGTCGAAAGAAGGTCTCACCACTGCACTTAAACCCCAACTTAAACGAAAATATCCATTTTCAAGTTTATTATGTGGATGATCTTATTTATTTACTTACTTATTTGTCTTTTATTTACTCTTTTACATATTGGTATTTGTTTATTGGTATAAATTCCTTACGGCGTAGTTAAGTTTATGCAGGTTTGCTCGTAGATCGGTTTTTATTTGGCCAAAGTGGTCACACATTTGCCTAATTGACATCTCGTGCTTCTGGGCATAGTAAACCGTGTTCGATTTCTGGGGCAAGATGTTACGAAAATATTCGCGGACTCTGTCGTGGATTCTATTGCTGCATTGTCATTAGCGCGTACAAGTTTTTTTTCAGCAATTTGTTAACAAATGAGAACACACCAGCAAGTGCACTCATCTTGGATCACAAGCTAAGAATTGCGATAAGATGCTGTTGCCATAATTCGAAAATTTCCCACAGGGTTTTGTGCCCCCAAAATAACAAAGTTCTCAGTACGCTATACCCCTAATTTTCAGTATTCAAGTGTAAAGTTTCGGTGACAGCAACGTCTTATAATTTTTTATACCGTCATGTTAATAGTCACCATGCTGCCTCTGCAATGCTATTCAAGTTTAAGAAAAAAATGGTCACTTTTAGTACAGTGCCCAACATAAATTTCCTGGCACTGCATTTTTTTTCAGATAGACCTCTGTCACTCTCTGAGAAGCTTCTTCAAAATTCAGAATGACAGGATATTTGCACATAGAACCTCATCAAACTTAATTGAAGTGGAGCGAAGCCGAAGGCCGACCGAACCTCCGCTATGATCACACTCCAATGAAATCTTAGACCGCGCATCTCGTGAAAACCACAACGACTATCCAAGCCACATTTTGCATGCAGTAGCACGGGTTCTGGACAAGGTTTATCGAAAAAAAAAATCCGAAATCTGACATGGGGTTGAGGAACCACCAGGGTGACAAAACGGACCAATGGCCAGGAGCCAAACAACAAGCCAGCGAGGCCGTTTCTAATTGTTAAAGGTATCCAGTTATTAAAAGATTGATTGTTGCTGGTACTTTGGCAGATAAAAACGTCCGTCTTACACTTCAGTG
Source organism: Lithobius niger (assembly GCA_023313725.1). Lineage (NCBI taxonomy): Eukaryota > Metazoa > Arthropoda > Chilopoda > Lithobiomorpha > Lithobiidae > Lithobius > Lithobius niger. The sequence goes on from JAHWFP010059064.1 coordinate 78,979, forward strand.
TTATAAAATGAGTCCGTTTGATGTTCCAACTGACTCCATTATGTATATTCTCCATAAAAAAAACAAGTTGTAGAACAGCCAGTGTTGCACAATGGAAATACCAGCCACCCGCGCGTACCGAGCCACCAGCCTGCCCGAACAATGCGGAATGGCTGGCGCCATCTCACAGCGAAATGTGGAACACTGACTGCATACCTAAAGCATGCAATGCACACGCACGATCTAAAGCGGGCTGAGCTAACACCAAAAGACAAACAACAAAACTTGTGGCGCCATCTCTTAGAGCCCATTTACAAAGTTGATTTTGACCCGTACGTACACGTTACGCTAGCCGCTTGAAACTAGACCTTTTCCCATGCTCAACGCTTAAGCGCGATCATTTACAATTCTGGGACAGGTGGATCATCGCTCGCGGTTTGACGATTTCAAGCGTCAGGCGAATTTCTACTGGACTTAGGGCGGGTTTACGCAATGGGAGTTTTCGTGCTCATTAGTTTTTAGTTGGTTAACTAGCTATATCGCTCGCTTTGCTCGATGCGGTACTTATTACATTCACATACTAACTGACTGACATTTCATGCCCAGAATAACCTGCACCTCTTTAAATAAGGTTTATATGACTGTATCCCGCCACCCCCGCTACTAATTTTACAACCTGATCCTGTTGTATAAAGGAAAATTGTTGAATTAACGTCCGTTTCAACTGCTAAGGTTGTCAATGGGGAATAAGGACAATATTATTATTTTTAATTCAAATAAATTATGTGCTGCATACGCTGCAAAATATAAGCAACGCCAGAGCCGACCACCATTAGACACACATCAGTAGTAATTTGTGTTAGTACTACATTTTACACGAGTTTTCTTGTTTCACTAATTTTAAGAATTTTTTGGTTTACGTCGTCAAGTGAAAACGCAACGGTTTGAACGTAAGTTAAGTCTATGCATGGCACTAACTCGTACCCAAAGCTATATGGTTGGTTTACTAGATTAATAAATCCTGGCAAGGTGATTGCTACAGGTTTTTTTTTCACACCAGTAGAAATCACCTTGCCAGGATTTGTTAACGGAGTAAACTAACCATATAGTGCAATTTGAACGTAAGTTACGTCTAGGCAAGGAACTAACTCATCGCCAAAGCTGCTCTTGTTTTACTACAAACTAGTTGTCTCCCGGCGTATAATGCTCGATAATGCTGACTATTACAGCCGAGTTGAATCAGCGGGAATCGGCTAGACCGGAGCATACGCCGGTCTAGCCGATTCGCGCTGATTCAACTCGGCTGTAATAGTCAGCATTATCGAAGTAATAGTGTTTGTATCTAATTGTCAGAGTGCATATCCATTCTCATTGTCGGCCGCTCGTCCTTTTTCTCAAATGTCAAATCATTTATTACAGGAATCTGAAGGTCCGTGACCATACATCCCATCTAACTTATGGCTACTTACTATAACACCAGAACACCATAACAACCGAGCCCATACCGTGGTAAAAATGAGCCCGCTCGCCCTCTTGCAGATTTTTGAAGCTTCGCTACAGATTACAGATTAGATTTATTGAGAGTCTACAGGACCTGTGCAGTCATACACTCTACTATAATTTAATTCTAAACTTATACCTAATCCAGATAACCATAGCAATATCCTGTGCACACTCATCTTGAATACCTTCGAATTACATTTTGAAAAACTAATTAAAACGCCCGGTCATCTTACAGAACCGAAGAACCTGCCTTAGAGCTGAGGTACCAGAAATGTGCGGTGGTACACCAAGAACCTCTTTCAGATCCGCGTCCCAGTTCTGCATGGAGGGCCCACGATAAGCCGCCAAACTGTGACACACAAACAAAAAGTGAGACACGGTTTCAGTATCAGTGTTGCAGGCACAGGTTGGTGTGGTGGCCCACCCCAACCTGAACGCATGCGCCCGCAACATGATGTGTCCAGTCCGTAATCTTGACAGCACCGTGGCATCCCTTCTCGCGAGGCAATCCAGAGTACGGGGCACAGACACTGTGGGATGGATGTCATACAATGTCTCACCCACTATGCTGGAATCCCAGTCCTCTTGCCACTCCTGTAAGGCCAGGCTCCTCAGAACTGGAGAGAGATCCTTAGGGGTAACTGGGAATGTACCAGGACTACTCCGTCTCTCATACCCACGTCTAGCGAGCTCATCAGCCAATTCATTCCCGAAACATCCAGTGTGACCAGTAGTCCAGTGGATGGACACACAGATTCCACAGTGGAGTGCACTCACCAACTTTTTCCCGATTTCAACCACCAAAGGGTGACTCAGATCCAATGCCCTAAACGCCGATTCCAGAAACTGTATACCTGCTGCCGAGTCAGAAACCACTCTGAAACAGCGCAACTGCAGATCAAGACCAATGTCCAGTGCAATTGAAATGGCCACTAGCTCCCCCAGAAATGCCGATGGTAGACATGGGAGAAAGAAATCAAACTCTTGGCAGAGGCCAGACACGTACACACCTGCTCCTCCTTCCCAGACTTCCCTGTGAAACGACGCATCACTGTAGATCTCCACGCAATCCGCAATCGGCACCGCCTGACAGTCACTGACCAGGAGCGGCAGGACATCACTACACCAAGACCATGGGTGCACTCCCATGACAAGGTGAGGAGCCGGGAAATTTCCTAGGCCCTGTCGTTTGAGTAGACTCGCACCCAACCCGAGAGAACCAAGCTTCTTTCTGGCCCAGGGACCCAGAGAGGAGTACCGTACTAGAAGTCTGGCGATCGGGTCGCAACCACCCCTACCTATTGCCCTGAGACAAAGCGCGGCTAGGGACTCTTCAGCCTTGATCCGAATCGGGACATCCCCGGCTTCTATATGCAAAGCGAGAACAGGAGTCGAGGGGAGGCACCCTGTAACAGTACGCAGGCAGCCTTTCAAGGCGACCTGCACTTTCCTAATAGCCTCCCTCGACCCAAGCAAAAAGGGTAGGTGAAAAATGGCACACGATCGAATATACGTTCTGTATATAGCTAAGATGACCGACCTCTTAACAACTTCCTGGTTGGAAGCTAAGGACTTGAGGATCCCATGCCTCTCACCAATAGATTTCTGCACACAGGCTACGTCGGTAACCCACGTCAGCTGTGGATCCAACTTATAGCCCAGATACCGGACGCAGGCAGCCGCATTCACAATTGTGCCGCTGACACACAGAGAACCCAGAATTGCAGGTCCCTTAGAGAATATCATTATTTCAGTCTTTGGAATAGAGAGGGAAAGCCCCCTTACTGCCAACAAGTCGATACTCCTGGCAACAACCACTTCCAGTGAGACCAGTAGCTCACTGACGTTGCGTCCTACCAGCCACACTGCGACATCGTCTGCATCGTCTGCATACGCCACAATGTTGCAGTGCAAGCTGAGTTCCCTTAATACCGCATTAATTGCTACCGCAAAGAGAGTCGGACTCAAGCAACTCCCCTGCGGCAGCCCCCTACTGGTTGTTTTCACTTTCGACCAAAAACCATCAACTCTCGTTGCGAACATACGATCTCCTAGCAGCGAGAGAATTCCTCACCCAACTTCTCACTAACTCCCATGCTCTGCAGAGCCGACCTGACCCAGGATACATCCACCACATCATAAGCCGCTTTTATGTCCAGGAAGACGGCAACAGCAATTTTGTTGCCCAACCAAGCTTCCGTTATCCCTGATTCCAAATACATCATCGCATCCTAGGCACCTCTCTGTTTTCTGAAACCGAATTGCGCATTGAAAAATTCTCCTGAGCTTTCCAGGATCTTATTCAGTCTATTCACTAACGGCCTCTCGTACAGTTTCCTGGCACACGACAGAAGGGCAATGGGCCTATAACTCTTTACAGACGCTCTTTTTTCCCTCTACCCAGAACTGGGGTCAAAATTGAAAATAACAAGGTTTTAGGAATTGCCCCTCCATTAAAACAATCCTGAAAGACCTCTAGGAGCCCCTCGAGGCCTTTTCTGCTTAGGCTCTTAAGCTGGCCATAGCTAATTTTATCAATTCCTGGAGCACCATCAGTGCGGCAAGCTGAAAGTGCTGCCTCCAGCAACAGGATAGTCAAGGGGGCATCAGCCTCTGGCAAGCCTGACCACTGCTGGATAACAGGAGCAGGACCCTTTGGAGAGCAGTACACCTGAGAAAAATTCTTATTAAATGCTTCTGCCATTGAGCAACCTCTAAGAACCTCTCCATCCTGCCCGAGTACCCAGGCCACCAAGGAACGTTGATCCTGTGGCCGGACCAATTTCCAAACACACGATGGGGAAATTCCTGCAGAAACCTTTTCACACAACCGTTGGCCGAAAGAAGCCTTTTCTTTCCTCAAAATGAGTCGCGTCTCAGTGGCAGTGCCCACGAATGACAACCACCTTTCCAAGGACTGAAAACGACGGAACCTCTGCCACGACCGCCTACGGTCACACATGGCCGTTCTGCAAGTGGCAGTGCACCAAATGGGGACACGTTTTCCCCCTCCACGTCTACTGACAACATTGGATCTCTTCTTGGTGATCCACCGGGCTGACCAAGTACCAAAAGCACCCGCTGGGATAACAGGTCTAGCTGTCCTCCGCTGCCACGTAGCGCCGAAGCTTACACAGCCAGGACACTGGAAAAGAGCTATGGGGAAGTGGTCACTACCACGTAAGTCCTGCGAAACCTGAAAGGAGAATGAATGGGACATCCCAGGAGAACACAGGAAGGCGTCCAACACCGATTCTTGAATCACCCTCCCATACCTCCTCACAAAGGTTGTGGTACCATCCTGAACCATTACCAAATCCTGCTGCTCTAAGGAGTCTGCCAAGATTCTTCCAGTAGTGTTACAAATCCGGCTACCCCAGAGCCAATGGTGGGCATTGAAATCTCCCCCCAAAATTAACGGTCTGGGAAGAGACTTCAACCACTCATTCCAATCGTGACTCGTGAAACGTCCCGTTACATGGATGAATCCAACAGTAACCCAGCTACCATCCCACCACACTCTGAACAGACATGAGTCCGTACCAGGACAAAGTGGATAGGTAAACAAAAGAAAGGGGACCCAACTTCTAACGAACACCCTTATGTTGGAATTACAGGAGCCGGCAATAGCACTGAAGCCAGCAAGATAAGGAGTCATTCCTAAGGGAAACCTAGACTCAAAAATACCTAGGATATCAAATTCGCCACTAAGAACCGCTATATCTTCAAGTTTATTGGCAGCCCCCCGCACATTCCAAGAGCACAAGTTGAATGCTAAATCTACCCAACTTCAGACCCACCTTTAGCACTTCCATACCCACTACTCCCTCACCAACACCATCACCTCCACACCCTTCCTCTGCAGACACCTCTACAATAGCACATTCTATAACCACATCATTCAAATCTCCCACTCCGCTCTCCTTTCTTTCAACTATAACTGGCAGGGTTGGCATGTCTGCCGATTCACTCTCATTTACATTCGGACCACCTTCACTAACGTGTGGGTCAAGGCGAGTAGACAAGGACTGCCCATTCTTTGGACTTGACGCACTGCTCTTCTTACTACCAAGCAGAACAAACTTGTTCTGGTTAACAACCTTAACTTTTTGAGAGTGCGGCGAGGTGACCTCACAAGGGCGTTTCTTAGAGCATTTACTTCTCTGCACAGACCACCCATCTGGATCACGGGCCGTCACAGAACCTGTTTCCGACGCTACCTCCAATACACATGTGGCGCCCAAAAGTGAAGTATCTTGTACTCCTGACACACTGGGAACCATTTGTTGAACAGCGGGAGCCGAAGACTGCGCACACAACGAAGCACCACACTCTTGGTTCACCACACTACCACTGCTGCGAATCACTTCACGAGCAGGACGATTCTGAAGATGCTCACACGGGGCTTCCTTAGGCATGGCCTTCAGACACACTCTACACATTTGGGCAGAATTTTCGGACGTGGCCTCGAATTGAACATTTTAAACAACGAAGAGCCCTGTCTGCTATAGCAAGGAGAGCTTGAACTCCCCTGACTCCAATGACATCTGGGACGTCTTCCAAAAGCACCGAGTCTTTCAATTTCAGCACTATACTACGAACTCCTGAATGACAATGGCGTAATCCTTCAGCAGTATGCAGCTCCATTTTATGGCTGACCAAAACACCGTACTTTATGAGGGCCCGTTCGATGTCTTCCACCGTGGCTTCAAGTGGCAGCTAGTGCAATTTGATACGCACTAGCCGCTCGTGTAAGTCTTAACTGCAGGCTTTAAAACCATTCAACTGAACCGATCTGACTTTCTTGACAGCTTCCTTGGCATTGTAGTTAGCAAACGTGACCTGAAACACGTTGTTGGCACGCAACCAACACAACCCTGTCACATCTTTCAAATCCACCACTTCCGCCAGTGCATCTCGCATATCCGAAGAAAAGTATGGCTTACCAGCCTCTTCTGCAATGAAAATAAGGGACGTCTGCATCTTGAAGTTAGAGAGGCTCCCTTTGTAGAACTTCTTCAACCACAGCAAATTTTTATCATTCTGGTCCATTTCAGACATCTCTACCACATTGACATCTGGCACTGCACTCTCATAATCGTGGTCCCTCTTTGAGTGAACAACATCTGAATACAACGCAGGCACACTTTTGTCTGCAACACGATAACTTTCTGAAGTCCTAACGTAAACACCTTCAGTAACAAACCCATGTAGCATATTGTTGACATCAGATGCAACAATCACTTTATCTCCATTATTACACCCATTGTTCAAGTCTCCTGTCTCTAGCCCTTCTGCATTTTGATCTATTTTCCCTACTACCACTCCATACAGCTTAAAGTCCAACTCATCTATTCCCTGTTGTTCTGCTTGCTCCAGTAACTCTGCATATACCTGGTCCGTGACAAGTCCCATGTCAATGTCATGCTGCTGCAGGAGACCCTTTTGCTTCAGTTCAAGTAGGAACTTCTTCACCTGACGCGCCATCTTGTCGTTCGTTCAACAACGCTAATCCCCATAACAATGCCTCCATCAAGTTTGCTCACAATTTAAGTCTGCTCCTAAGCGAAATAATATATAGACAAGAACACAACTGTTATCTATGGAGCTTGATTTTGTACAACAACAACAATAACCACAAAAAACGCTGTTCTACACATATTTTGTGACGAGGCCCTGTGGTAGTCGGAATGACGCAATGTTTAGGAATTTTTATTGTTGTTAGAAATAAATGTAACTAATGGCTATGGTCTTTGATGGGAATGCTATGCATGCAAACCGACTGAGGGCTGGCGGCTGAGCTGTAGCAGGAGATTGTTAAAAGTGTAAAACATTAACACCTCCAATCTCATTGCACGAATGTGAAAAATAACTAGCACACTATGATGAGTAAGTACTTCAGCACATTTGTTTGTTTTTTGTTTCGTTTTGCCATTTCAAGGATTTCTTACCTTTTTTGTCTTTATGGTTCCTCAGATCGTGAAAAACTCGTTAAAAAGTTAAAACTGAAATTTTGAATTAAAATGCAAAACTACCTAGTGGCACGGGTCTATGCTGGGAGGTCGCGCATAGGCAAGGCCGGCTGAGGTAAGTGTTGATCCAGGAAGCAGCTACTATCTCAGCTGGCCTTGCACGTAGGACCGCGATCGTTTCTTCTAGTTGCTGTCTGGCGAGCCTAACGTAAATTCCACATTGCTAATTGTAGCATAATACACTCGAATACAATTTTCACGTTCGGAGCAGTCCCACTTACGTTTCATAATAAGTATTTACTAGTTTGTTTGTACAGGTGGTCCAGAGTTGCGTCCATTCGTGATGCAGAGGTACGTCGTTTCGTCGGATCGACAACGACAGCCATGTTGATATCAGAGATAAGAAATACATGACGCAACAAAGAACACAACTGACGTCAGAATTGGCACATGCGCAATCCAATTTATTTACTAAAAGCGGTCTTGGAAAAGCCACCTTCATTAAATGCCGTATCGTATAAGACCAAAAAAAGGCAACTAAAATCAACAATTGACATAGAAGTAAGCGCAAGTTTGCTAGGTGCTGCCGTCTCTACACCAAGCGGCGAAATTTCAAATTAACCGACGAGGGTTCCAAATTCTGCCAACCGATGACGCCACTTGGCAAACTTGTCGCGTCGGTATTTGTTTCTCCTTCTAGCGGAGTATTGTGGAAGGCAAAGATGATACGGCCTTTACTGTAGGCGGCTGCGTCTTATGGATAATGCGGAGTCACACCATGCCGACTTCGCTTGCTAGCGTATAGGAATTTGATTAGGTAAATCAAGCTCCAATAAGGAGAGAACCAGCTAATATTGGTCGGTTCTTGCTGTTTGAAACGCAACAAATGCAGACGCAAAATATTCGTTACACCCTTTCCTGTTATCGCTTCGCTCGAGGAGGTTACATATTCACACACTAAATGACTGGTATATTTCATGCCACCATGAACTATGCATCACTTCTAATTTGTGCTAGAAACCAACTATATTTTGCATGGGTTTTCTTGTTTCGTTTCTTTTTAACTATAGTTTTGGGCAATTATTCATTTTCTTTCTGTCTTCGGGCTAAATTCGCCACATCGATATCGTGAGTATCTTTGGATCCACAATACTTCACGACGTTAATCTCAAAAGCTTCAGCGTGTTAAGTTTACCACACGTTCCAGACTCGCCGCTATGTAAGAAGTGTGAGGGCTCGCCTGAAATTGCTGTGTATGTAAAGTTTACACGGTCTTCTAGGCAAAACAGGCAATAATAGAAGCAAGATGTGTCATTCTCTTATCGGCCCGACTGTATACTTTGTTCCACATCATGTTTTCAGAAAACTGACAGTATGACGCCACGTTTTCTTCCACTACGAGTGCAAAAAATCCGTACCCAACCCATTCGTAAACTCTAACAGTTACTTTGTTGAGTCTCCAAGTGTGATATTGAGAGTTCTGTAGACCAATGAGGAAATATTAAATAAGCTGTTGTGTCTTTCAGTGGTTTTAATGCTCATGGGCTTAAGTTTCTACTGATATACCTACGTGTTTTGGTGCGTGGGTACGAGAAATACAGGTGGTCATGATGCGACCGCTGTATGTTGTAAATCCTGAGTTACTTATTAGGTAATACAAGATATATATCGTTGATGTTATTATTCAGTATTCTCGTATATTTTATGTTCTCCGTACTTTTAATCTTCATTCTCTCCTTACAACTTTCATTCATTTTCATACTATATTTATTAAAATCATGCTAATTCTTTCCCCCTGTATTTACATCCGCCCCAATTCCGGAAGCGACGAGACTTCTGCAACCTGGCTTCTGCCGGGATGGTCACCCGCTGGTATGCTCATTTCCAAAATCCCTCTCCGGCTTAGTCTGATTTGCGACGCCAATGACGTGGAAGGTTGACGTCACGCAGCTTATCGAGGAAGACGGCTAAGATGTCAGCCTCGTGAACTCTCGTATGCAGTCATCGGATATTCCTGGAGGATTGCCGTACCTTCAACTTGCCCAAAGCCATCAACGCCTGTAAATCTTCGTGGAACCTTCGATGCATCGAATCATATCAAACCCTGTACAGGTAAAAACTTGTCTTCATTCTGTTCTTACGATTAAGAGCCACCGTGCACACAGTGGCCAAGGCACGAGGTCAGGTCGCTGTGGCAAACGAGAATGCTTATGGTTTATGTAGCAATGCGCACTTGGCCGCAGCGGCCAGCCTGCTCCCACGACCACTGGGATCCCGGGCGGCGTGCAGGTGGCCACAGGGCAACCATACGGGCCACCGCGCACACAGTAGCCAAGCCGCACAGCCAGGTCGCTGCGGCCAACGAGAATGCTTATGGTGTATGTAGCAATGCGCACTTGGCCACAGCGGCCAGCCTGTCACCGCCGCCACTGGGATCCCGGGCCGCGTGCAGGCGGCCACAGGGCGACCATACTTGCTCCGTATTCATTTTTCACCACGTGATCGAGAATTATCAATGAAAAACGGACATGGCCGCACGGCACGTCGCCGTTTTTTTTGGCCACCACGAACACTGGCCGCGCGACCAGGTTGCTCAGTGCACGGACGCCCTACTTGCTCCGGATTCATTGTTCACCACGTGATCGACAATTATCAATGAAAAACGGACGTGGCTGCGCAACTTTGCCGACTTTGCTGCCGACTTTGGCTGTGCGACTTTGCCGACTTTGCCGCCGCGACCACTGGCCGCGCGACCTGGTCGCTCAGTGCGCGGGCGCACTTATGGTCCGTTCGGCGTATCTACGTAACGAAGAGGTTTGGGATGTGGCCCGTATTGGTACGACGTTTGGTATTCAGTATTTAGTAGTGCGACAGCGAGGCGGAGTGAAGGGGCGGCCATGACTAAATCTTGTTGGATAACTGTGATCAGCCAGTGCAGAATTAAATAAGGTAAACAAATAAAATGGTTCTTTGTAATCTAGAGACGTGTACACAATTGTGAGAGAATGCAAAGAATGCTTCTGAGCCATAGGGAGCCACTTGATAGTTTTAAGATAGTCTCTTACGCCGTCGAACTTTTTAAGATTAAAAATGAAACGTATACACGCGTTTTAGATCCTTTGAGCCTCATATTAACCAATTCAGTGCCAAAAGAGGTGTTTTTTTTTTTTAAAGTCCCATATGTGTATACATGGGCAGCGCGATCCTATCTCGACCTTTTGGTTCGGTGACCACGGTGCTGACCACTTAGCTTTGCTTGGCTTGCTTCCCTTAGGCCCGGTACACACATGCGTTTTTTCAACGTGCGTTGTCGTTGTGTTATGGCATTTGCGGTTTGGTTTACGTTACATCCGTTGGGTAGTGCACACATACCTCCGTCGACGTTGCGTTACTGCATGTCGATCGTGCGTTCGTTTTGCACCGTACTTCCCCTCGTCAACGCCAACGCAACGTTAACGCAAACGCACCTCCGTCTCTCAGTGCCTTACGTGACTTACGTCACAAAAGCGTTACCGAAAATGGCGTCCAATTTCGAAGAAATAGCCAGGGAATAGTTTATGGGGGACTAAAGAACTACCCTGTAATACGAAATGTTGCTGCAGAAATGATTGAAGACTCATTGGGAAGTAATTAAAGAACTTATCCGAATTTTTTAGTTAATCTGCAACGGATGTATAATGTATTCCCCCGGTACGTCTTAAATCAGTATACGAATGTACCAAATATCGTCGCATCTCGCATCTCGCCATGACTTATCACCCCAGTGTGTACCACTGACGCCAACTTAAACCGATCCTAACGTAACTTTCCTAACCTGCGTAAACCCATCTACCCCTAATTAAATTTATATCAGTAAATAAATATCAATAACTAAAATAGTAAATAAATAGACAGTAGATAATTAACTTAATTAATTAAATAAATAAATTAGGTATTCTGCATAAGAGACTTAAAAATCTGACATTTTTAAGTTGGGGTTTATGTGCTGTGGTGAGATCTTGTTCCGAGGCGACAAGTTGGTGATTCTACGGATTGCATTACCATTGAGTCTATTCCCATCATACTACTTGTGTTTTATTCGCTCCTGGTAGTATAGATACGTATATTATCAGGCCGTTAAAACTGTGCAGCATATTCGATATCATTTCAGTTAAAGATGGATTCTCATGGCTTTCACCATGGAAATATCCACAAAAGAAGATCGTATTTTAACCTCAAGAAGAGCGCACAAACAGCTGTACACGGTGCAGATTCGGGTAGGAAAATTGTTGGAACTATGGCTGTATGTGATCGCCTGCGAACTCCTGACTTTCGTTCTTCAGAACTTTTGTTTTTGATTGATCATCCGTCCGAAAATTGAATACTGTATACAGGCATTGGTCTCCATACTACGAAACTGACAAACATAAAATCGAGAAAGTTCAGAGAATGGTTACTCGTCAGTGCAAACAGTTAAAACAACTTCCTTATGAAGATCGACTTAAACAGTTGGAGCTCCCTACTATGCAGGAACGGAGAATAAGAGGTGATCTTATTTTAACACACCAACTCTTAAATAAGTCAATTGACTTGCCCAGTGAAACCTTTTTTGAACTCTCCAATGTCGATTTTACTCGGTGGCATGCAAAGAAGCTCAAGAAACCAGCTTTCAGAACTGACATTGGCAAATCATGTTTTACTGTGCGTTCCATCAGTAGGTGGAATGCTTTGCCTGAGTCTGTGGTGAATTCCACAACGCTCAGCAGCTGGAAGAGTCGCTACGACAAACTTTAATCCCTACACTGATGTTACGAGCATCTGATTTTTTTCAGTTTCGCTCCCTTATTATTGTTATTAAAAAAAAAAAAAACATTCCTGGAAAATGCTGCTGCCTCGTTCTACTGCTGTGTTCCATTAGGGCCTACATTTATTTTTAATTCCAATACGTACATTGGCCAGAAGAGAGATTCGAACCGAGTCCAGTGCTCTTACGGGTGCCCACGGCTATTTATTTATTTTGGGTTTCTGTTTATTTTTAGTCTTTATGTGTGGGAAATCACTCCCTTTAGGAGTGCTAAATTTAAAATTTAATTACCGTGAGATCAAAAATCTAAAAGCGTAATGCGTTAAACATTAAAATTAATTATTCCAGTAGATCGCCGAAGCAAAATTATAAGACACTAGTGTAGAAAATTATAAATTGTGATGTTAAAATACGAGAATCATTCCGGTTTGTGACGACACGATTAATGCGTTCGTGCTGGTTCGTCTATTAGGCATAATGCCAAATGAGACAGTAGCTTCGTTCTTCGCTGCGAAGAACGGAGCTACTATCTCAGATGGCTTCGGTGTTCTAAATGCGCGGAAGGCTTATAAGGCAGACGGAAGGTTTTAAGGCAGGCCGGGTGTCTCTTTAACTTCTACAACAATTAGTCCCTAAACATATCACTGTCACTGCCGCGTTGGCAGAAAGCAAATCGCCCGGGCCAATAAGGGCTCGTTTATGCAACGAGACCTTCTCGCTCGCCGAAAGCTATTTGCTAGGCAACCGTTATTTATTTACGATTAATTTCCCGTTTCTATTAAATGAATGCGGTAATAGACAACAAATTAAATGTATTATAAATAACAACACAGACAAAGAACAAAGTGCAACAGTCATTTTAAACATTGCTACAACATTGTTGCCATTTCACGCTATTTCCAAAATTTGCTATTCTCGCTGAAAAAACAGCTCCTAGCAGTAATCAAACGACGGCAGAATAAATAGCTACTCGCAGCGAGAATTCAAAAACCAACATGGCGTCCATTTCGTAGTTATCGAATCGACCACAAACCTTCGAATGCCGGTATTCAGGAATCTGTCCGTCGTCGTGTACTGCAGTAAAAATTGTTTTCTTGTTGTAATAAATCGACGCTGTCATGTTGCAAGCATCGTACGTCGTGTCGCGAGGCACGAGGAGAAAATTTGCGTCCGCGTTGTTGCCATGGTTACTATGCATAGACAACTCGAAAGCCGCATTCTCCGACAAAGGCGAGAAGCAGCCAGCAGATTTAGTATTGACCAAGTAAAAGCTAGTAAGCGAAAAAATTGTCCTTGCGTAAACGCACCCTAATGCCTCATTATTGTTTTATTTATTTATTTATTTACTCACTACGAGAACCAAAAGGATCTGTACATTCAATGCGCTCTACTCTACTTGAGCTACTTACTACAACGGCACCGAATTACCTTACTGACCATACGAAACCAGGCTCCAACTAGACCCTACTACCCACATTGTTTTGTTTTCACTTAGACATGTCTTAATAGTTGTCGGCCACTCTGCAAGATAGAAATGATACACCTCGTGCTCCGCAGCAATTGTTGGTGTGCAATTTGAAACAATTCAGCTCAGATCTGAAAGCCCGCATTTACGAAATAAGTAAGCCGTTCTATCGTGTTTTGGTGCCTCAACAACGTGGCTTAGTTTTATTCGAAACTATATGCCTTTAGCTGAAACACGGATTCTTTCATTTTACCCATCAAAATCAACGGTTTAGACGAAAATGTTAGGCACCGTAGCAAAGACATAACACGTGCACGAAGAATGAAAAGCGATTTAAGTGATTGTGACTTACTTATACTTGCTCTTAATAATTGTCTTATGAGTTCAACCTTATTATGAAGACTAGAAGAAGCCCGTGCTACGCACGGCTGGTCTTAGATACAGTTTTCAGCACTGGTACAGTTTGGATGCTCACGTGAATGTCGATGTTTGACCGAATTAAGTTTGGTTTGGCGGTGAGGAACCGGTGTTTTACATTGCAAGAGTCGACAGTTGAGCAAAGTTCGAAAGGAGGTCCTGCAAAATGGCCTTAACTAATAAATAGGTAAGAAAACTTACAGTACTCAGGAACGTTCTAGGAGTCCATCGGATACGTGGCCTTCCCGGGCTCAGCCACAATAAGCGAAGGGGAAAATATGGGTGACGAGGTCGGACAAGACGTCGGAAACCGAAGAAACACAGGGAAAAATCATCTTGTACAAATCATCTTAGTGAGTAGTCAAATTACAAGAAGGCAACTGTCATGGTCGGCACAAAATTATGGACGGGGAAGAGAAGAAAAAAAGAGAACATGGAATAGAGAAAGGGGAACAATTAGGAAAAAGAAAACAGTATTGTTGTGCGTGAGCACGTAGTTCAGAAAAGGAAACAATTGAGAAAAAGGTACAAAAGGTAAAAGTGGGAAAGAGTACATAATAATATGGTCGTCAGCCCCAAGGGCGTGGGTCACCCATAAAGACACTTGGATTACAAAGTCCACTCGGTGGGGGAGCGGATAAATTAGCCCATAAACACGCTCAAACTCGCCACTCGGTGTAAGGGCGCGTTTACGCAAGGACAGTTTTCTCGCTTACTAGTTTTTACTTGGTGAATACTAAATCTGCTGGCTGTTTCTCGCCGTTGTCGGAGAATGCGGCTTTCGAGTTGTCTATACGTAGTAACCATGACAACAACGCGGACGCAAATTTTCTCCTCGTGCCTCGCGACACGACGTACGATGCTTGCAACATGACAGCGTCGATTTATGACACCAAGAAAACAATTTTTACTGCAGTACACGACGACGGACAGATTCCTGAATACCGGCATTCGAAGGTTTATCTTCGATTCGATAACTACGAAATGGACGCCATGTTGGATTTTTAATTCTCGCTGCGAGTAGCTATTTATTCTGCCGTCGTTTGATCACTGCTTTTTCAGCGAGAAGAGCAAATTTTGGAAATAGCGTGAAATGGCAACAATGTTGTAGCAATGTTTAAAATGACTGTTGCACTTTGTTCTTTGTCCGTGTTGTTATTTATAATACATTTAATTTGTTGTCTATTACCGCATTCATGTAATAGAAACGGGAAATTAATCGTAAATAAATAACGGTTGTCTAGCAAATAGCTTCCGGCGAGCGAGAAGATCTCGTTGCGTAAACGAGCCCTAAGGGAGAAAGGGGCAACACTTCTTCCGTTATAAGGTTTAAGGATTTAAGCACATAAGAGAAACGTAAAAAAAAACTGTTATGTGTATTTCATAAAAACGAAAGTCAAGGCGCGGTGATAAAGTAAAGGCGGTTTAACGTATCAAAATATTTACGCCAATAGATCGCCGAAGAAAAATTATAAGATACTAGCCTACAAAATTATAAAGTGCGATGTTAAAATACGAAAATCTTTCTAGTTTGCAACGACACAATTTTTGCGTTCATGCTGCTTTTCTTCTACTAATCTCAGAGTCATTACAGTGCAAGAGGAAAAACTGTTGAACTTTTCAAACCTTTTTAAAGAACAGGATGGAATTTTTTTGCAATCCACAGCTGTCAACAAAGCAACTTTCGTCTTCAAATTTGGGTGGAAGTATAGGCACCAATTTACTTCTCACTGATCACGAAATGATGAACAATTACTGACACTCACAGAAAATAACATTGCGTAACACAATCGAATTGCCGTTTACGCCAGGTGGTGGCAGAATGTGGGTCGAACTATAAACCCAACCACACTTAAAAACCTGTACATTTTTTGTCCCCACCAGAATCCTTGGAAGCATCCGTAAACGACTAAGCAATTTTCACGGCAATATCGTTGCGTCGGCTGAATATTCCGGTTACGAAAATCAGGTACCTATACACTTTACGGTCAAAGTCTGGCTTGCATGCGTTAAGGTGACCATTTTTTGTTAACACTTGTTAACACTTGTTAACTGCATACTTTGACCTGCATATACAAAAAAAAAACATGAAATTATAAAATTGGCAAATGGATGCATAAATTGTTTACTGGGAATCAGACTTTGGGCCTATTGTAGGCGGAGCCAACAGATCTTCATTTCAAACTTGACGATACCACATTTGTTAATGCGCCTTAAAAATCTTGGTGCCATATAGTTACTGGGCTTAAGTTCGGCTCTTTGCCTTTTAGCGTGACGTATAATGCTGCTGTATACTGGCCTTTTTCTTATTTTAGCTTTTTTTTTTTTTAATATAGGTCTTTGCTACGTGTTAACATGCTTTCGTTTGCTCTAGCATTTAGTTACTGTTTAGTTATTTGTAGCTTTTTTTTCACAGCCCACACTAAAGATGTGGGCCATCGCCGCTGAGTTAAAATAAAACATCACGTATATAGCCACCGATGTTTGAGCTGCCGTTGGCAAAAATTCTTACATTGTTTACAGGAACTGCTGTGCAAAATGTAGTCTGTATCTTAAAATATTTACAATAAGGCATTTAACTGCAAGTCAAACAATCATCAGGTACGGTAGTTTTTAACAATAATCAGAAGATTCAAAAGGTTCACAATACTGCCCCTGATATAAGACTTGATACCGCCACCAACGAAAGTGTCGAGTCACACACCTCTATCACGCACTGCAACATCGGTGTCTATTATATAATCTAAAAGAAATAACCATCAAAATTAAGGTTAAAAATGTGGCCGCTTTTAGGCCTAGTTTTAGGGTTTAGGCCTAATTTTTAGTGTTTAAGCTTAATATTTACCTCCGATTTAATTTCGAAAGTAGCAGCTTACAGCAGATAAGTTCAGGAGTTAAGCCACAGCCACCTACAGTAAAGGCCGGATCAAATCAAGGCAAATTAGGCGCGTAAAATCAACCATTGACATAGAAGGAAGCGCAAGTTTGCCAGGTGCTGCCATCTCTACACCAAGCGGCGAAATTTCAAACTGACCGACGAAGGTTCCAAATTCCGTCAACCGATGACGCCACTTGGCAAACTTGTCGCGTCGGTATTTGTCGCGCCTTCTAGCGGAGCATTGTGGAAGGCAAGCTGATCCGGCCTTTACTGTAGGTGGCTGTGGTTAAGCCTATTCCTTAATGAAACACGGTTTTGGTTTCGAGACTAACGTTACCGTGACAACGAGGAATCCATAAGCTATGAGAAGCAGGCATATCATTGTTTCGTGCTGCGATGTAA